>CBVK0100135094.1:0-14544 GCA_900067695.1 Picea abies | reverse complement strand
TATATATATATATATATGATTTTATATAACCATTTTAAACCATGAAGCAAGATGATATAAATCTGATATAATCAAGAAATACCAAGATGAGTCACAAAACCATCCAAGATTTGATTCATTCATTTTAAAATCAACCAATAAAATTCATATACTTCAAGAGTATGGACCAGGAAAAAGTCTAGCAGCCTAAGGTAGCACACACATAGACCATTAATTCCTTCAAAACAGACCAAGACTAATACAAATAAATCAACTTCCACAGTTTGCCTCTTCTATGACTCTGCACAAGAATTATAATTAGTACTGAAAACTAATCCAGAAACTGAGAGAAGTCTAGATACTATCAAACAAATAATCAAACTAGAAGCATAACATAAATCAATGCCTCTTAGTCCTACTTATCGTCACCTTCGACAAACCCTGCTATCACAGAAGTCTCTTAGCTTTAGAAATCAGAAAGTGAATGAAGTATTAATGAAATCTCACTTGGTAGACATAGAAAACCTTATCAAAGCAATGTTTCCTCCTTTTACTTTGTTTAGCTTCCTCCATTTAATATCTCCAAGGTAGTTGAATCACTCCACCACTTTTAGTTAACTCATTAACTAACAATTAGTTAGTTAATAGGAGAGTTGCCAAGTAAATTACTAGATAATAATAATAATAATAATAATAATAATAATATGATAAGGGTACTAAATAAAAATAATAAATGGGGACCCCTTAATTGAATTTAATGAACTAATAATACATTTCATCCTTGTATCTTCCACCTTAAATGCATGACACATCACTTGTTACATCATACAATCCATGTTATTATCATGCATAAGATAAAATATTCATAGGATCCCCCTTGTCACTCCATGTGGCAGTTATTCAATTTATCAAAATATAACCATCATATAAATCTATCCAAACATGAAGCATTAAATATACAAGGTTGTCTAAAATAAAACTATCAAAATATAAGCTGTCAAAAAAATATAAATGAGTTGTCCCCAAAATGATATGTTGTTAAACATGAAGTTGTCCAAAATAAAGTGCAAATAAGTCTATGTACATGTGCCAAAATAAACCAAACTGATCATGAAAAACCATATTTATTGTGAGAGGTTGCCCCTCTCTTGTTATGACTAGTCTCAACCCCTTTATTCTTTCCAATTGATGAATCTACCTTAGAATATTTCTGATCATTCTTCTGCATGTGGGAAGTGACTGAATGAGAATATTCTTGTGATGATTTTGACTTGGATACTACTATTTTCTCTTCCTCAAGGTTACCTTCAAGATCAGTGATTTTGGATTTATGATGGGCAAGCGAAGCTTGAGATTGAGGCTATAATTTTGGGTGCAGAGGAGGTTGTGGTGGCAATGAACTAGTGGGCCAAGTATGGAAAGGAGGTTGTTGGGTTTGGTCAATGTTTGGCCAACCTTGTGAATGTATAGGATGAGGGTGTACAATGTCTTTCAAGCCATCTCATTATGGCATAAAAAAGGAGAAAATTTATGATTTGGGATTGGTATACCAATGTGTGGGTGAGGATTCTCAAGGATAGGTGGAGGCATGTAGGCTTGTTGACCAGCTAAATTTAGGAAACCTATTTGCAACAACTAATTAAACTCTTCCAAAACTGCATTGAAATGAATAGAGAACCTAATCCTTTTATTACCCCTTTTCCAAGGTCCTAATCCTCTACCTCTATTATTACCTCTTCTAGTGTGACTGCCTCTGCTTAAAAATCTCATTCTAACACACATTTGCACACATCAGAACCATAGCATGAATAATCATTCATCTAAAAAAAAAAAAAAAATAGTTTAAACTAGGCTCTATACACAAAAATAGATATTCAAACAATCATCATGCATTCCATATCCCAGAACTCATGCATTATGTATCCCGAAACTAATAGTCACTTGGAACGGGGGTTAAAAGGGCTCTTGGGATTCATGACAGGAATTGTAATGAGTGAAAAATGGTAAGTATGATAGGGATATGCAACATGGAATGTTCATTTACCATGACTAGTTCTACTAAAACATTATTATTATATCATCACATCTCATCAACATCTTTCGGCATAAAACAAAGAAGACTCCAAACAAACTGGACACCTTCCTCTTGAATTGTCTAATTCTATTATGAAATACTTCATACAATTGTAATTAAAGCATGGGATGAAACATGTACTTGGGACAATGAAAAGGAATTGTAATGGACGAAAGATGGTAAGTATGATAGGTATATGTAAGAATGGACATGCTTTTTACTACAATTGCTTCCATAATCATTTCACTTTAATTTTCATTTCTTGTAGTTCCAATATGCATAATTATAATCATCATACAACCATAGTGTTCAAAGTTAAGTCTACACTTTACTGATCCTCCATATCATAACCAAATTATTCATTTAATATCACAATTTGAAGAATGTCTCATAATAGTTCCATCATTAATTCACAAAATATTCATTATTACTTATTCAAAGTCATGTTCCAGAAATCATTTATTATTTACAAATTGATCAAAAACTATGTGCCAATTTCATCATAACAGCCTATCATGCCTTGAATCCAATCATTGCATATTACTACCTCAAGAAAAACCATAATCAACAACCAACAAAAGTGTGACTTTGTGAGAACAGTGCTCGAAATACCAATAGAGACATTGAAATAGTAATTCAAACCAAAACCAATCAAAACACTGTCTCTATTTTCATATTAAACCATGAACTTCACCACCATTAACCATCATTCAAATGCACATATGATCCACAACACGAAATGAGTTTACAAACAATGTTATCCATTCATACCCAAAATTGAACTGGGTAATATTTTCGCAAAAGAGATGATGGAAATGCATAACACACCAAATATATCAACCAATCATCACAGTGGCATGTATATGGTGTGATTGTAAGTGATGAAATCAAATCAGACGACAAGCAAGTGATTTTTAGAACATCAATTATCACCATAAAAATGAATAACAAATCGACCCAAAATCCTAGTGATAGGCCTCTGTCTAAATATTTGAGCTAGAAGTTTGAATAACATTCAACCATGGAAGAGGTGTCGCAACTACCTGCATGCAATGAAATGAGAGGGTTTCAAAACTTTGTTTCTCTTATAACAACAATAAACACAAATCGAGCACAACCATTAACATCACAAGACCCAATGGGTCACTTCAAAAATTATTTCAAACTCTGGTGCGACCCTCGTTACAATTTTATGCACAATACACAGAGACAATGATGTCTCCTTCCCTTTTCATTTTTTTTTCTGTATGGAAACCGAAAATAAAACAATAACAATAGCCAATTCAACAAGGGTCCTTGATAGGAATTATGATTTTCATAAGTAATGAAATAAAAACAAACAAAATTTTGGTTTGATGAGGGTTTTGACCTTGTCACTTTTTCTTCGAACTCAGTTGGGATCGTATGGATATTTCGTTTAAAGTGTAAGAACACTCACAGAGCCTGCATGAAAACCCATTTGCTATGCAATTCCATTATACAAAACCCATAATCACAAGAATCTGTCATTATTTGGCTAAAAAGACACAGGAGGTAGACACCAACCAACTAAAACGTGAAATGAGCAGCACAACAACCATAGCCATGACAACCAATGAGAAGAACCATCAATCAAAATCATTTGAGCTCCTATGCATACATGTTTTTATAAAACATGTGCATAACGATTTCATTTTTCTAAAGCATCAAACTGTCAAGCACAATATGTAGTTATAGAGCCAAGAATAAACTATTAAGAAAAAAAAAACAACATTAGATGATAAGGAGTTGAAACCATGGTACCTATTGTCGTGTAGGTTAAATGGCACCTTCAAGTGGTTGTAGCAGTTACCAAGATCTCAAACTTCCTCCAAAACACCAAATGAATGAATCAAATGTTGAACCCCAAGGTGGTAACACCTAACACTAGTTGTTACATTGACATCTTGTCATGTTATGTTGGGGTGATGACTAGCATTAATCACTCACTAAACCCAAGGTGGGCCACATCAAAACCCCATGCAACCAACAAGTGCCAAGTAAGTGCCAGTTCATACGATATCACCTTCCAGCAACGTAGCCACCTACCACATTAATATTCTTGACAACATAACACATCATTGATCACATGGTTAACAAGCTTATCATAAGTGCGTTGTGTGGATAATACATCCAATATGTGTTAAAACTTCCAAACTTTTCCACATACAAAATTTTGAATCACCATGACCATTAACAACAAAGTCGATACAACCAGGTTCTTGTAACTTTTGTAATATGTATTGGACCATATACATATAACCAATGAAATATATATGAGTGGTATTCTATGTGCATATTTATATAGAATTGCCCTTTTTTATAACAAGTCACAATCATATGTCTAGAGGTTGGTTTTGCAATAAACTCATCACCTATACAAAGTGGCAGCTAGTAACTGAATACCATGTCAATAGATTGATAAGAAAAACTAGAACCCTTTTTACCATTTAAAACCATGAATTTTAAAACACAGAAGCCCTGAACTTTTTGTCCTGATGATGATTTTACCTTGCACTAGTATTTAGGATTGAAAATTCCATGTCCAAATAATTTTAACGGTTGTTTGAAATCAAAATTGTTACCATTCATTTGTGTTGAGAATTAAAACCAATCTCATATCAAGATAATCAACCATGCAAGTGATCCATTAGCATCCAAGACAATGTACGACAACACAGAATCAAGTGAATTTTCCTTCAAGGGGGATCTTTTATTTAATGACATCGTAGGGGGTCCCACTTATAGCTTATTTAGTGTGTGTGTGTGTGTGTGTTGTGTGTGTGTGTGTGTAATAAAAAAAAATTGTATGCTTTGCAATTATCTGTAGGATGGTAATTTCATGATGATTTCGAGAGTCAACAAAAACATATCATGACCATCAGATTTCCTAACTACAAATGCATACCAATGCATACTGAATAAACACACTAAGAAACACAGTTTACCCAATGACACATTAGACCAAGTTGATCTTAACTAACTCCTAAGTTTCTAAATATCCTAGCATCCCCCCTTAAGAAAAACTTGTGATAGGATTGAAGGATTCACAAAGGATACACAATAGGAGGAGTAAGGAATTAGAGCCTATCCCCCCTTAATGACAACTTCCTGAATGCCTAATATAGATCGAAATGTGGAAAACTTCTCTTTTGTAAGAGACTTTGTGAAAATGTTTTCAAATTGATCATCTATAGGTCCAAAGAGAACTTCAATAACTCGATCATGAATGAGATTTCTGATGAAGTTCATGTGTAGCTCGATGTGTTTTCCATGATGATGTTGAACTGGATGTTTGGTAAGATTCATGGCACTCTAATTGTTGTATCAAAGGGTGGTTGGATGCTAATATTGGAAGCCAAAATATGAAAGGATCTGTCAAATCCACAAGGCTTCTTGACTTGCATTAACTGTTGCTACGTACTTTGCTTCTACATAAGAAAGAGAAATAGTGTAACATACCCAACCACCCACATGCCATGTATCACTATTTAATAACACACTTCAAAACTGATTTTGAATTCTAAAAACAATTAATTAAAAATTAAACATGAAAGAGTCCAATAACCACACAAGTAGTAATCAAAATTCATGCTAAACCAAGTATGCAAGTATGCACACAAAAATACATCTCGGAGAGAAATATATACAACGAAATATAATTTATGTAGAAAACACAAAGAACACTTATCCTTAATTAAACCTTCACCAACTCGCTGCAAACTAAGGAAGTTCCTCCAAACCATAGACATCATTGTTCTGATTCTCAACAGTAGGTCACCCCTGAGCTAGGGCTATGAATCCACAAGAACGTTTTGTAGGACATATCTAAAACAAACATCAATTGGCTAATTATCTCTCAGGTTTTCCCATCTACAAAGCAATCCTAATTTCCATCTCTCTTTCCCCTTCAGCCTACACAATCCAAAGAAATGAACCCCTTTCTATGCCATCCAGTTCCTCATGTTGTCCCATTTCTCTCTAGGGCTCTAGGACTACTAGTCAGGAAATATTCATGCTAGAAACTCCAAGGATTCTCAGTTGTGACATTTCTTTCAGAACTACCATCAATCTCATGCCCGTAGGCATCCATTCCAACCTGGAATGATCAATAAGTCCTCACATCCATATCACAATGTCTCTCCTCCATCCATTCATTTCCATGCTCCAACAAAGAGCACACAAATTAGCAAGAGTGTATCATCTCACTAGCCTAAGTCACATCTACATAATAGACTCTAGTTCGTAGAGATTAAAACCAGGGTGTTACAACCCCTCCCCTTATTTTGGCATTGTCCTCAATGCACACCACCATACCAATTTTATTACAATTCTAGGCACTTTGGCCTTTAATCCACACAAGAAATCCAACCAATTTCTCATATACATAGGTACTCTAGCCTAAAATAAAACATGCGTACATAGGCATTCTGACCCAAAAGATGTATAATTATCTTCATAATTTATATTTTTGGTAGCAGTTCCAACCAACAAGCTCTCCTTCCCTATCAACCTACACAACCCAAATAAATGAACCCATTTCTCTTCCATGCAATCCCTTAGGTTATTTCACTTCTCTCCATGGTTCCAGTTCACTCATCCAGAAAGTTTCAGAGTTGTGGCTCCAAGAACTCCAGTTGCAACAAGCCCATTGGACTTTATTCATTCTATGCCTTCATCGTTGAGCTCGATTTCTTTCTAATGATATTTTTCTTGAGATTCCAACTTCCATAGCCAACATCTCATCTATATTATACACATATAGTCATCATGTTATATCGTTATAATAATTTTCAATCATAAATGTTAAATCTGCTTTATACAGGAAAACAAAATTTTCTAAGCATGAGTTTCCTTCTCGTAATTTGTTTGGCACTTATAGCTGCAGACATCAATGTTTAATATGGATTACAAAAATTCCATACCCAATACAGTTATTCCCGTAATTTTCTCAACCTTCAATTAACCAAACCAATTGTTGGCATATCATAACAATTTTTAACTATTAGTTTCTCAAATCTATTTTATACAGGAAAACAAAATTTTCTAAGCATGAGTTTCCTTCTCAAAATTTGTTTGGCTCTTGCAACTGTAGACATAAATGTTTAATATGGATTACAAAAATTCCATACCCAATATCGTTATTCCTGTAATTTTCTCAACCTTCAATCAACCAAACCAATTGTTAGCATATCATAACAATTTTTAACTATTAGTTTCTCAAATCTATTTTATACAGGAAAATAAAATTTCTAGGAATGAATTTTTTGTTCATGATATTTTTCTCTTGCAGCACCAATAATTGGTCTTATTTATTGCTTTACATCCCTTCCATATCCAAGACCATTCTTTCTACAATTTCCTCAATTTATACCCAACTAAAAAAATTGTCAGTAATTTTTAAATTCCAATTCTCAAACTATTTTATACATGAAAAAAAAAATTCTAGGCATGGTCTTTGTTCACAATGTTTGTCTCTTTCCGCAGTAGATACCATTCGTCCTTATAGTATTACAATATTTCCATATCCTAGACCACTCCGCCAACAATTTTCCTCAGCCTTCACTCAACCAAAGAAACTATCAGTATCTCATGTACAATATATATTTGCATGGAAACAATTAAAAAAATTCACAAAGTGATCTCATAATTGATTACAACACCAATTCAATCACTTCCATTAATCCAACAAGTAACTAGAATGAACCGATCATCCTCTACACATGTATTATCAACCAATATTTTCTTTCTTCTAGCCATCAATATTTTTATTACTTGGTTCCTTCCACAAAGATTTTTTGTAATTCCCATTATGTAACTACTCTAACCTCTAACTTTCTTGTTGTATTATCTAACAACTCCAAAAGTGTTCTCAATTTCATGAGTTATCCCTAATCACATCATTTCAATTGTTAGCATAATCATTTCTATGTCATATGTACATGCATTCACCAAAATGTATTCAATAATTCATTTAATACCAATCTATAACATTTTCAATAGTTTCAAAAAGTGATCTCAGAATTGTAATAGACAACAATTCAATCACCTTCAGCTAGTATTCATATTAAATATAATGTCACTATCATTCACTATGCATTTTCAGCACCATAATATTTTCATAATACCACAAACAATTACTAATAAAATAGAAATCAATGTGCCAATACCCATGGCCACATCTACACAATGCATCCCTACATTGACTACATAATACCAAATAACTATGTCATGGAAGGTTTGGCCAATGCCTCAACACATCATACGAACTCTTCCCAATATCTCCCAAATATTTGGATACCCTCATCTTCAACCCATACACAGCACAAGGAACATAGTTCCTTAGTGTTCTTCAGTGTCGACAAAGAGGTTGTAGTCCAAACATAAACAATACAGGGGAAAACCATTAAGCACTTCCATAGTGTTATAACCCTTCCATCTCCAACCATATCATGGTCTCACACATGACTAGCTCTATGGTTATTAACTGGTGTAGCAAGGGTATTTCTCCTTACTTGACCTGGTTATAATCCCATAACCAATCATAACACAATATGAAACTAAAATTTTATCTAAATGCATTCTAGCATCAACAACATTTACATGCTCTAGGCCTTTGACCATTACATATCAATTTAAATCTTGGAAATTTAACTGAGAGAATTCTTATGACATTTCCCTTCAACATTTATGCATCATAAGAAACTAAATGCATACTTGCATGGTTGTTATCAATCTACTTGATGTTATTTGATCAACTAGTATTTGTAGAAGCTCACGGGATTCCTCTTCCATTCTTTTGATTACCATTCCTACTACCCTCATGGGTCTTCACATACATGGAATTCATAAGAAACAACAACAACATCCACATATTTAACCATGCTATATCATCTTTCCTGAATACATAATCCATAATTAGTCATACTCAATTGCTAGAACATCATTATTGCATGTATATAACAACAGACTATTCTAAGTCCACAAGTAGGCCATATGCATATCCAAGCATGTATGTATGCACAAATGAACATCCATATGCAACAAGAATTCATTGTCCACATGTATGCAAATGCATATGCATTTTAAATTCACTGTATGCATCTACGCTCTAGTGAATTTTTGTTTAACTTCATTTATTTATATATTTATTTATGTTGTAGTTGATTGTCCTTGAATTTCTTCAGATCCTTGTTGCCTTGTGTGCTCCCATTCTGCTCAGCTGCACTATTGTTTCCTGGTTTGAAAACTTTCTAGCCAAGTTCCACTTTTCCATTCTGCAATCCAACCAATGTATTCTATTTGCAACAACTTCTCTTAAGAAATCTTATCCAAACTTTGACTTTGTGAAACATTATGACACCTTAGAATGAGGTAGCTCACAAAATTCCATTATTATACTATCACATCATTCTTGAATCAAATACTAGTACTCCTAGTTGTCAATTATATTACTTCATCTAACATTTCCTTGTGAAACCATACTTTTCACACTTAATACCTTTCCCAATGGAAGTCTATTTTCATATAGTGGCACTTTTCAAGTGAAAGAAACTTCATTATTTTATCCCTGATTTCTCTACATTGGTATCCTTCTTTCACTGTGAACTCTAATATCAAAATTGGATTTATTTCTCAAAGTAATTTTATACTAGTATCCAAGTCATATCTAACAAATACCTCCCAGGAACTCATGTTCTTGGCACATAGAGATGATTCACACATCACCTCTTAAGTTGTTTGTTCTCTTTGACATCAAGCTTGCAACTATCTACACATCTCTAACTTCAAGGTTGTGAAGTCTTACTTTTCCTTTCTATGCCCATTAATAGAATTATTCACCTACTAGCTTCATGTCCTATGTGAGGATTATTTTTTCTTTACTTGCAATTCATTCACACTCTGTAGTATCTAAATAATACTCCATTTGTTCCATTCTTCTTGAGTTTTTTATCCATTTTTAATTACTCACATTGTAGCTCTTTATTTCCTCATCCAACTTATGCAAGCTCTTCCATGCTTCCATGAATGTGATATTCAATACTAGGCTTGAATTTATCCAATTATACCTTTAATTATGCCAAATTTGCAAGCAACCATTTTTGTTAGAATTATACATATTATAAAAAAATTGTCAATTAAGGCTACAACTCCTTTTTCTTCTCAATTCATGAAGATATATTTCATTATTCTCCAAATTATAATAATTCAAGGTTATTCTTGTATGAGCCACGTTTCCAACGACTATACTCTTGCCTCATTCTAGCCTCTGGTATGAAAGTTATGCCTTTCTGAAAAAAATGACTTTCATCATTTTTGTGCATTTTCTCCACGAGGGCAATTTTATTGAAATGCCAACTTCTGTCAACTACAGAAGAAAATATGTCATGAACTATACAAAATTTGATATGATACATAGATAAAAATAATGATAGGAATTCATGTCGATTCTCATATTTTTAATCTGATGCTCCAGTCAAAAACCGCAACAATCTAGAATCTGCAACTTTGTCATTTTTCACCCATTCTTCTAGGAATGTTTATCAAAAAATATTATCTCACAATCTGTACACTTCTGGAAAATTTCAATAAACCAAAGTTGTTTGTCTCAATGAGTATACAAAATGTTGAGTAAATACAATTTTTCAGTTTTGTCATCTAGGGTCACTTTTCCTCTAAAAAACTCAAAAATCCCTCAAAAGTGGCCCAGAATAGTGGATTTTTGCCTATTTTAGTATCCTCATTCCAATCCCCATATTATTTAATCAGTTCCTTCATGGTTTATTTCCATTCCTACTTTATAAACTCTCTCCAAGAGCTTCATCTTAATCTGGGCCTCTACCAATTTGGACCCAGATCTTTAAAAACCACTATTTTTCATTTTATGATAAATCCAAGACCCATTAGACATGGGACCTGTCTGAAAATTTTGTAGATATCCTCTCCGTAGAAAAAACTCATAAGTTTCATCTCAATCTGACTTAATATGATCCAGTTATGGCCAAAATAAGAAAATACCTCGAGACTTAGTTTTTTTTTTTTTAAATTGTCGAACAATTTTTCCTAAGTGTGATTTTCATCGTCGATCTCAATCGAAAAATTTTGGACCATTGATCTACTTTATTTCAGTGATCGGTGATCAAGGATTAGTGATTTCCTTTGCAAACCAAACCTTCCCACTGATCTCCTTGACGCATGATCACCAACCATCGACCATCGGTTGCTTTTCTCCGCAAACAAAAATTTTCCCATGGATCTCGTTGATGCCTGATCATTGACCATCAGTAATATTCCTTGACCAACCAACATTGTTCACAAATCACGTTGAACCCCAACCATCAGTGATTTACCATCCCTTCGCTGACATGGAAACTATGTTTATGTGGCATGGCATGTGGATGATGACCTGGCATGACACGTCATCACCTTCTTTCCTTCATCAACCATCGACAACTTCTCTTGGAAGAATATGAACATCACACAAATTATTTTGATTCCCAATCATCGGCCATAGGTGATCATAGATGACTCTTGGCCTAACTTCAACACTTCACTAAACTTGTCGATCTATGACCATCAACCATCGACGATCGAAGATGTCTCTTGGCTGAAATTTGACACTTCTCCAAACTCATCGATATGCGACCATTGACCATCAATGATCAAAGATGTGTTTTGGTCGAACTTCAACACTTTGCCAAAAATATCAATCTATGACTATCGGCCATCAGCCATTAGAGGTTTCTTTTGATGAATTTCAACACTTAGCAATTTTTGGCCAAAACCCACATAAATCTGGGCCGTCAATCTCCCACTCAAACTGATCTCGACCATTGATTTCCTTTGAATTCCAAATGCCTGAAAAATACCATGGACCATCGATCTTACTTATTTTCAAACCACTAAAATGAATCTCAACCTTTGATCTGCTAACTTTTTCAAACTTTCAAAACATTACAATTTTTAAATTTTTCAAGAATGAATCTTTGTCGTTGATCTCAAGATCAAACACGATCTCGGTCGTCGATTCTCTGAAATCTTCCCCATGCTACAATGGCCATTAAAATATGAATTTTTTCAACCTTCTAAGTCAAATTCGGCTTTGCAACTCTGTAGGTTGAATCCATTAAACTTCTTAGGCAATCCAAATTATTTAAAACTTAAATCTTACCAAGAATTTGGGGATCTTTCACTCTAATATTTCCCTTTTTCCCCAAGTTTTCTCAGATCAAAGTATGCCATGATGAATTTCTCAAATCCACACTTGTTCTAGTCCATACTAGTTGTTATCACTGAAATTTTGTCTGCACATGGCGACAAGAACTCCACATCATCAGAACAACAGTGAAGTCATTCATGGCACTGATTTAAGGTCACAGCATTTCCAGAAGAGTCAAAAACTATACAAAGTAACCAAAAATTGAAGGGTGCTTTACAGCAGTAAGGGTGCGCGCGCGTATGCGTGGGACAAAAACGTGTTTCCAGCACATGCACGCCCGACGCACGCCTGTCCACATAAAAATCCACGCATTTGCTAATACGGCGCATTAATTGCTTAAGTCGGCCTCCCGACCTCCAATAGACCGGCCCCCAAGACGATTTGACATGCAGATCAGGGTTGGCTCTGCAAATTCGGTGAATTTATGGCTTAAGTGAACCCTAAACAGGTCCGTGTTTACACCGGAAGCTGGTTACGTGACCGACTGGAAAATGCTATAAATAACCGTGAAGGCTCATTGTTTCAGTAGAGAATTCCATGCAAAGTTACACTGTCCAGATTCAGAGCTCAGTCTCCTTGACCATCCATCCGTCTGCGGCCTAATTCAGAGTTCTTTCACTATCCATTTCAGTTCTACTCGTTTTGTAAGGAAAGCACAATCTTGAGAGATCCGAAGGACCTTCTGCTGGAGGGAAAGGGAATCCCTATCCCTGTCTTTAGCGTGTACTCTGGTTTCGCTAATAGATCAAGCCTGAAACCATTGTGAACTCCCTTGTCTCATGTTTGATGTTTTGTTTATTTTCGAATCGTTATTTGCTTTTAGTTGTTAGATAGATTGTATGTTGTTTTGTTTTCTGTTTCCTGTTAATCCTTGCTGCTACAGATGTTCTGCCTTGGTGAACCCTGCAAGGCATGCAGAGTGGTCTTCATTTTGCTCACCTGATGAAAGATTGACCGCGAACAGATTGGCGACTCAACTGGGGATTCCAAAGGTATAAAATCCTCTCTCAATCGAGTTCAATTCGCTTTCCTTTGTGTTTTTTATTAACCTGCAGGCCTCCGCCGACCTACAGGACAGTCGATTCATAGGAGAATCGAGGGAAATTTGACTGGAATTTCTTTTTCCAGTCACGAGCACAAGCGCGCGAGTTTCCCACCACACAGACGCGTGCATGCGCTCTGGTTTCTTTCATAATGTGCGCGCATGCGCTGATGCGCATCTGTTCATACTAACAGTCACGCATTTGACTCAAAATTTGCATTGTTAGACTTTAGATGTCGGGAAAACCACTTTTTTACTACTTAAGATGATAATGTGTATGCTCTGAATACTGCACCACTTAGCCCCTCAACTTATAAAGGGGATAACCTAGCAAACATAGGCACTTAGGAGGATAAAATTCATTGTCCCTTATTTCACTTTTTGCCACGTGGATGGCTTTCTTTGGTTTACAAATCTAAGTTGAAACATCAATCTTAAATCACATCTAAACTCACATTTCGGGACTAGAAGTCGAAAGTAACAATCTGAAGTATGCTCTTCTCTTGGGCCATTGTGCGATCTTGAGAATCAGAAAAAGATTGAGAAATCGATCTCATCTCCCTTAACAAAAAATTCAAACAAACTTTTAGGAGAGGACAACGGCTCTTTTGAGACCCCTCTTAGTTTCATTTTTTCAAACGCATTCTTGTAACGGGCCCATACATGCCCACATGTCAACAAAGCTAGAATAGTGTTTGAATTTTTGCTTTCTTAGATCAGAAAACTAGGAGAGTTTAAAAGTTTGTAACAGGCCCACACATGCCCACATGTTCAATCTAGGATAGTTTCATGCTTTTTCTAGATTAACTCACACATAGGGAGTTAAAGGATAGTAACGGACCACAATGTCCACATGCTAGTTTTCTAGGGCTTTTAAAATTCCGCAAGGTTGTACCAATGGAATCTAGTTGATTTAGGTAAACAAACTCTTGTAAAGGACCAAGCGATGTCCACATGCTGCAAGGTGACATCTAAATAACTAAAATTTGGTACACTATTCACTCACACACAAAAGTCACTATTGAACTCACATAGCCTCTTCTCGAAATGTGGCAGTCTAAGTAGGTTTCCTCAAAAGGGATTCTGAAAACACCCCATCTTTTCTTGATGGGACTATCCACTCCCACTTTTAATCAAGAGAGGTTGGTTTGCACCCCCAGCCTCACAAAACAATTTCATCTAAAAACTTTCTAAAAACTCACTAAGTTTTCC
>CBVK0100135093.1:0-14545 GCA_900067695.1 Picea abies | reverse complement strand
TATAAGAAAAAAAGAAAAAACTTTTCAAAAAAGATTATAGAAAAGAAAATAAAAGGTGTTAAAACTAACATACTCTTCTCCTTCATGTGACCATCGAAAAGAACCAAGTTTATAAAACACTAATAGAGAAAATATCAGTCGAACCAACACTAGAAGAGTCAATCCAACAATAGCATAGATAAAAAAATGAATAGATTCAAACCAGTAGAGTCAATCTAACACAAAACGAACAATTAGAGCTAAGAAAACACCAGCTAATCCAACAACAGAAGAGTTGAGAAAACACCAACAAAGCCCAAAAAAAGAATGATAAGAACCAACAATGCCAAGAAAACAGAGTCAGGCTAACACCAAAAGAGAAAACGAAGCCAAGAAAACACCAACTGATCCATCAAAACACCAACCAAGCTAAGCCAACACCAATAGAGCTAAAGAAATGATTAGAGCTAAACCAATGGAGTTGTGCAAACAAAACCATCCAAGCTAAGCCACCACATATAGCATCAAGACACATCACATCACAACAAATAGTCCAACTAGTAGCATAAAATCATAGATAAGTCCAACAATTCAACTAGAATTGTAACATTACAAAATGATCCAACATCTGCAAATAGCCATGTTCATTTGCAATTTTTTTAAATATAAGCAATTTTTTTACTGAACAATATTTTTTGTCAAACATACATTTTTGGCAACATACAATGGAATCTAACTGACAACGTTTAAGTTTAATATTTGGTCAAAAGTTAGTGATAATTGTTCAACCAAAAAATCATGAAATCGTATTTTGCTATGATTCTCATGAAATACTAACCTAGTTTCATGTTTTCACCCCGATATAAGACATAGATTAATTAAAAGTACTAAAAATATCCTCTCCGCCTAAAATGGGAGTAAATATTAGCTTATATCCATTCTAATTTTGTATTTTAAATTGATATGCAAATCTCTAGGTGCTTAAAAGATTCCGATTTAAAATGGATCTACATTGTTGTGCTTATATAGATAGATAGATAGATAAATATGCATATACATATAGAGAGAGAGATATACTTACATACATAAATATATATAGACACACACATATACATATACATACATATATGCATGAATATATATTTGTGTGTGTGTGTATCTATATATATGTATGTATATGTATGTGTGTGTAATACACACACACACACACACACACACACACACACACATAAATACATAGATTCAGGTGGATATCAATGGCCACCTACCTCTTCCACCGAATCAACATGGTTCTCCTTCTTGGTAGTTTTGTAATTATTTTCTGGGTCTTAAACTTCAAGGGTTGTTTTGAGGCCCTAAACAATGTTTACTAGTAAAACCAAGGGCATGGGTTTTGTTGACTGGATCTTTGGTCAACAATATTTAGTCAGAAAAGCATTGCTAGACTCCCCACTTAATCAAAACTCTTTCACAAAGTCTCTCCCACTTATTAAAATTGGCGCAATGTTCTTGGAAAAATACTCGTGGCACTTGATTTATCGCTAAACATGACCCTTTTCCCACTACTTACATTATTCACGTCGTCCTATTTATCCAATGACACAACATGTTTAAACACCCTTATATCACCCCTTGTTGATATATACACCCACCTTATCCACTTTATAAAAAAGAGAGTGAATAAATATTTTTAAAGATTAGTTATTACCATATTACCATTTAAGACCATGCCATACTATACCCCACATATTATTCTTTTACATGTCTTACTTTTCCCAAAATATATCTCACAATTCACTTTCCAATATTTTTAATTATCACATAAATGTTATATCAAATGGTTATGGCTTGGTACCTCTTCATGCCATACTCATGCCGTGTCATAAATCTAAAACGAAATGTCCCCATATCATCTTTATATCTCAACAAAAGAGTAAAAGGAAAATCAAGTATTTTAATGAGACATCACGCTTCACATCATATCGGTGGAGCATTCGATAAAGAAGGAAACATTGTCATATCGTTTGCAGGCTCACATTCTGATGGGTAAAAATAGAAATATGCTTGAGAATACATTTTAGAGGCCAAAGACATCATCTCATGGCAATGAAACGACAAGAAAAGAGATCTCGATCTTCATAAATTGAACATTGGCATTGAACAAGGAACATTTTGCAGCTCACTTTTCAGCTACAAAAGTATTTTCAAAGTGCATGCTCGGATTACCTCTAGAGTTTACAAATATATCGTCTAGCACTGGAACGTTGCAAAATATACAAGAAGGAATGCAACAATCCTTTAGTTCTCCCACAAAAACTTTTCACATATATGTCGTCGTCCATTCGTAATGGTGATAGAACATTTAATTTTACAAAGTGGATGTGGAAAATGGCAAGTGAATAAGATATGATGGTCGACAAATCTCTCTTCGGCGAGGCGTGTGGAAATATGATTCAAATACTACTACCTGGAAGTTCTTTATTGGATGAGATTTCTTACTTGTTCATAAATTTTCATTGCATTACTATTTACATCGAGATCATAACTCCAAATTATACAACAAAAAACAGTGGTTAGACATTTGACCAAACTCAAGCAATTGAATAAAATTATAACATAACAAAAGAAATTCATGATATGCATGTCCATAAATTATATGGAGAATAGGAGGTTGGGATGAAGCGTGGATGAGTTTTGCTGGTTCTCATAAGGTGAATGGTTTACTTGTCATTTTGTTGTATTTAGGCAATCGGTTTTTGATATGTAGGTTTTCACCTTGTGTTATCACCACCATTGCTCCATTCCATTTTGGCTCAACTTTCTTATTTTTTCGTTCTTGGTCGTTCTATTGTAACTTTGTTCTAGAATGACTAAAGGCTAAATACTTGGCCCAAGTCTAAGCAAAGACTTGTAAATAAAATAAAACAAACTAATGAATTTATTACTTTTGTAAAATCATGTATATAAGTTTTTTTCATTTTATTTTTATTAGCTAGTTTTAATCATGTACAAACTGATGTTCATTTTCTTTACTTATTTTAACGTTTTTACAATGTTACTATAATTTATTTTTGTAGTCTTCAAACTAATATCTTGTTTCATATGTCTTTCTTTTAATTGTTTCACTTTAGCACTAACATATTTACTCTTCATTATTTTTGTCTTAGTTTACTCTGTTACAAATAAAATACAAAAATATTATTAAGTTAGGGTTTTCTTGTACATATTTTTCTTTAGTTGTTTAATTTCTTTTAAGTTTCAATTTAACTTTGTTATTTCAAATTTAAGAACTCATATACAGAATCAAATACAAAATTATAAATTTGCAAAACTAAACAAAAATCAAATATTTTATATACAAAGAAAAAGGATTTCATGCTTGGACTTTAGGTTAGAGGATATTTAGCCTAGAGTCTCATGTGTTTTCTTGTTGGGGATCTAAACCGGCGATGAAATTCCTATCTCTTCCCGCCTATCCCCATGGGAGGTCGAGATATTGGTGTCGGGGACTCTTTAGATCCTCGACATCAACATGGTTTTCTTTTAACACACCCAAGCCATGCCACAACATTATAGTCCTTAGTTAGTGTAATATCCCCATTTTCAAACCCAAAACTAACAATGTATATTGTAAATGTAATGTATGGTCGAGGGACAAGCAATGTAATATGTAAATGATGTGTATCAATTTAATAAATAAAATGTATCACCGGTTGCAAATGGAAACAGATGAATATTTGGGGGCTTGGCTTCCACAAGAGAGAGAAGGGTTCCAAGTGGGAAGAGTTTACCAATGTCTATTAAACCCAAACCCATCTCTTTCTAAATTATCCTTACTATGAACCCTCCATTTTTTAATTGAGTGTTTCCAAAGCCAACCATTGAATTCATGTAAGAGGGTGGGTGTGAAAAGTCACATTCCATAGTTATTAAGAGAATGGGGTTGAGTACTATTAGCTTGTGGAAGAGTGTAAATGAAGAAAGCAAGATAACGAGAGAAAGATTGGTATGGGTAGAGGAGAAGAATTACACATTCACATTTTTGGATGGACAACAGTTTTTACATGGAGATTTTTCGAAAACAAGAGACTTTTGAGGGATAAATCTTGAAGGCAACCACAATGTGCATGTATGGTAGTTTTTTGGTGTTGTAGTTTCGTGGGAAGAGAGGTTACAGGGCTATGAACAATATTGTGTTTGGAAATTGTCAATAGAAGCAAGTGTTTTGCTGCTATGAGAATTTCCATTGCAGTTGTAGAATTATTGAGGTCCCAACAAAGAGATTTATTGTCCCACTTGTGTTGTAATACCTGGAGGGGAGTGGGAAGGCTTGAAGGACTATTAGCAGTGAAGGGGGGTCCCATTCCTGGGTTGTGCAAGTTGTGGGGAAGATAGATGGTGGAATGGAAATAGCTATGGGAATTTACTGTTGAGAGGGGGAAATTTGATTCAAGTGGAAATCAGTGGCCACCCACCTATTCCACTTGCTCAAAACATGGGTTTCCACCTTGGAAATGTTTCTACGGTTTTTCGAGTCCTAAACTTTTGGGACCATTTTGAGGACCCAAACGATATTTTTTGGGCACGACATAACTTAGACAGTAGCCAACGACATAGTTTGGGTTGGAAAAATATGTACTCCTCAAATAGAAATTTCCAACGAGGTATAAAATGCCCCAAACAGAGATCATATGCAAAAGTTACGCCCTTGGAAAGTTGATGTATCAACTACCACCACTGGGGTCCGCAAACCTTTTGGGATTTCATCTTCTGGGGTTATCGTTTTGGATTTTCTTTATGATAAGATGCCCTCTAGAGCCTCTTTGTAAACATCATCATCTTCTTGCAAATGAGTGTAGCCATCACATCTCTTCTTAGAGATAATATGCCACCATTCTAGCGATTCATTCAGTCTATAATTTTATAGGTTCTATACGTTCTCTCATTAATAAAAATTGTGCATGATTGTATATCTTTGTTTATTGCAATATTTCAGTGTATCTCACAATATCTCTATTTATTTCATTGTTATATCTCTGTCTTCATTTCATTCTCAAAAATAATCTGGATCAACATTATCCAGCCTTAGGGACTATTGTCTCTTGTGGATTCATAACCCTAGCTCACGGGTGACTTGTTGTTAAGAATTGGAATAGAAAGTCTATGGTTGGGAGGAACATTCATCCTCTGCAACAGGTTGCAAATTTCATAAGATAAGTGTTCTTATTTCTTGTGTTTATTTATGTTGTTGTGTGTTTTACTCTAAGTTATTTTGGTTAATGTTACTTATTGTGAATAGAATGATGAATATGCATTTCCATTTATATGGTTGAATGTTTTTATATGTTATTAGTGGATGTTATGCATAGTTAAAGTAGTTGAATTTATGTTTTTAATTAGTATGGACAATTTCATGAGTTTGAATGTCATGTTGTGTGTTATTTCCTCATCCAGTTTTGATATTAGAAATTTTGTTTGGTCGTTTTAGCAGGGGCATGATCCAACTTGGAGTTGGTTTTGTTATAAAGTGGTATCAAATATTTTGGTGCAACACTAGACCCATATGGGCCAAGAACCAGTGCGAATTTGGTAAAATATGTTGTCACAGTTTTCGATTTGTGAAGAATTTGGAGGGAAATGGTAAAAAATCAAAGTGAAATCCCTAAATTCATGATCCAATTGGAGTTTTAAATTCATCGAAACCATCTAATTGTTTTAATGGGTTCAATTGACTAGATTGCAAAGTTATATTCAACCTTGAAGTTTGAAATTCACGTTATAATGGAATTCGAAGAAGCTGGGAGAGTTTGATGAATCAACAACTGAGATTTTTGTTGATTTTGAGATCAACGGTCCAAATTCAATGTGAGTTTATTAAAAACTAAGTTTTTTGGAGTTATGAAAAATAAGAGAATCAACAACCAAGATTCATTTTTGTAGATTGGCGAAGTTAAAGATTTGACAATCGAGATTCATTTTCAGCAGCTAGGAAATGGAGTAGATCAACGATCGAGATTCATCGATCAGGTTGGGTAAAGTTTGGTGAGTCAACGGTCAAGATCATTTTGAATGAGAGATCGAAGACCTAGATTCATTTTGGATTTGGTCGAAATTTTCAAAGTGTTGGAGTTCACCAAAAGAGATGGTCGATGCCCGATGTTCGAATCGGTAAGATTTTCAAAGATTTTTATTTTTCCAATATAAATCGTCGATGGTCAGATCGACGAGTTTGGAAAAGAATTTTGTTCAGCCAAAGGGAATCACCAATCATCGATGACTGATGATTGGGGGTCGGAAGAATTTGATGAAAGGTTTCATGCATCCAAAGGAAATCATCAATCCTCGATGGTTAATGATCGAGGGTCAGAATATTTAGAGAGGTTTATAATTCCTCCAAGATATGTTGTCGATCACCGATAAGGAAAGAGGAGGATGATGTGTCTTTCAATGTCATCATCCACATGTCATACCACAATACCATCCACATGTCATTCCACATCAGTTAAATGTCATTTGATCATCTACGTCTCATGACATATCAACATAGTTTCCATGTTAGCTAAGACATGGTCGATGGTTGATCGCCAATAATCAGTGTTCAGAAAAATTTGTGAACAAGTTGGTTGCTAAGGAAATTTGTCGATGGTCAATTGTCGGTGATCGGGGTTCAGCGAGATTCATGGGAAAAATTTGGTTTTCAAAGAGAAATAGTCAATGGTCGATGATCGAGGCTCAGTGAAATCTATGATCAAGTATTGGAATACCAAAAGCAATTGTCGATCGTCAATCGCCAATGGAGTTTGAATGTTGGATGTTGGACGATATAGATTGCTTCGAGTCAACAATCAATGGTGGAGATTGATCCACGAGCTTGGGAAATGTTTAGTGAAACATTGGTTGATATTTCTCTTGATTTTGATATCGATGAATCATATTAAAATACTATTATAACAGTAAAAACAATCAATTTTCTACAAATTTTTCCAGTTCTCAAAGGTATTCAACTTGCAAGGGAATTTTGAGACCATAAACAACGTTTTTACTAGTTTTAATTTTAAGAATTATATGTACTAAAGGTACCATAGTGAGTTTTCACAACTTAAACAAAAGAAATTGGAGATATATATCTAACAATATATTTTGAATGAAAAATAGAGCTCGTATGAGAAAGTTACAACTGAAGCAATTAAGAGTATATTTTCAGCACCAGTTTGTTTCTGGAGGGCATAACTCCTAGCTATAAGGTTCGTTTGGAGAACAAGAGAAGTATATGGAAATCTTATGAACCATAGAATATAGTTTTGGATCCATATTTGGAATCTAGGTATGCAAAAGAGTATAGGAAGAGAAAGAAGACACCTCTAGCATATAGGGGTAAAATGAGAAAACAATTTAAACTTCCAGAGACCCTAACTTTTAGCTCGAAACTCATATTTGAGAAAACAAATAGTCACTGGAAAATTATTGAGGAGGATAATCAATATATCAACCCATAATTTGGACTATTACATTTATTTTCTTCATAATTTGAAATGAAGAATGAATTGTAATTTAATTAATAAATATTTTTCAATGTGCTTAATTCTAACAACAATTGTTGCATGCACATTCTTGCAGAACTAGAGGTACTAGAAAGAAGACTTTAGTTCCTATATGAGAACTATATATATGGAGGATGCACAAGGGTATTATATCCATGAGGAGGAGATTATAGTTCTTCATGTCATCATGTGAAATTTTGAGACAGAGTCTAATGGAAGAAGAGACAGATAAGAGCCTATAAATATGAGAAGCCTACAAAGAGAAGTGAAAAACTATAGGGCCGATAATGAAAAGATAATGAAATATTAGGACGAGATACTACAAATCCTAAATATGTTGAATAAGCAAGTCAACAAAGAATCTGACACAAAACAAGAAGCTAGTGCAAGGCAAGTACAAGTATCTAGATCTCATGATAGGAGGGATGATCATGGATGATATAGACAATCAAGGAGTGTTAGTAGACACTATCAGCATGATCATTCCCAGGGAACTTAACCAAAAGAGAATATGCACATTCAAGAAAGGAAAGAATATGTTATCACATAGGATGTTTAGGGGTCAAAACACTTTGGATTTGTCTTGTTTTGAGTCATAGGGTCTTTAAATCTTAGGATTTGGGTTATATTTCATATCATAACTCAAATTTTTTATTTTTCCATAAGCATAGTCTCGTTTTAGTCTTTCTTTAGAGCCATATTTTCATGGTATTACTTATCATCATGAGGGAAATAAGGGTCCACATGGGTTACACTCCTAGCCCAAAACATCATCAACATGATATGCCATGTCTCAAAGTTGTGTACAATGTTCCACTTATGTCATTTTCCAACCGTTTATTGGTCAAGTCAGAGGTCATATTTACTTGTTTCCAGCTCACCTAAAAGTTTGCAGTGTACCAGGAAGTTCATCATGCACTAATTTCTCATCACTGCACTTCGTAAATGTGTCAAGGGAGATATCACCGTGTTCAGTGCATTAAATTCATTATGATTTTCAAGATAATGTCAAGGAACAAACTCTAACAATTTCCATGAAGTGCACTACTGGAATTTGAAAATTTACACTGCAAACTGGCGCTACAGACTGGAAATTCAAGTTCAAAAAGCACCAGCTTAAATTCATACATACAAAGTACCCCTTTGAAGGTTGTATGCTACTTAAATTGGTTAATTGAGGATGTAAAGTTGTTGTATATTGTCGGCATTGCAAACTATTCATGCCGCTAACTCTTTGCACAATTAAAACCTACAATTCTGGTGTTCTAAACCCCATTCATTGTTCAATATTGTTATCTCATGGGGTCACCCTATATTTTCCTCTTGCAACAAGAATATTACCCAGTGTTCATTATGCACTGCAAACTATTCATTGTAACCCTGCGCTACAGATTGGCATTGTGAACCCTCTATATTTTGATTGACCAAAACCCTTGTTAAATTGGAATTGGAAGGCCCAGGTTTTAACCAATCATTACATGTTCCATATTATACATGGAAGTCTTACAAGTATTTCATAAAACCTAGTCAAAATTGCACTGCAAACTAGTGCCACAAACACAACCTTTTGGCGCTCCAAACCCCCTGTTTACACAGAATCGTCTCTTTTTTCCTATCTACAGTTTCACTCAGATTAAATTGTTGTCTCTCTTATCATTCACTACTTGAAACTTCCTCAACTTCATACTATTATTTTGTGTGAATTTTCAAACAGGTGAACCATAAGTATGCCAGCTCTATAATCAAACCCTAAAATCCTTGTTTTATTCCAAATTTCACATAGCAACTGTCATAAGAGGATATAGAAGGTGTTTTTCAAGACAATAATTATGGACATTCAACAAGGAAGGAAGACTCACAAGGGGGGATACATTGTGAGAACTGAACCATATGAAATGAAACTCATCAGCTCTAAACTATTGTTCAAGGAATCTTTTCAGAGGGTGACGTGTCTTAATTTGTGTCAAAAAATGCAAAGAGGACATCCTGAAGTGGCCAAGGAGTTTTCACTTAATTTTAATGGGACAAAGAATAAGGTGGGGGTGTTGGAGTTTGAACTCTCTGATCATTCTATCTGTGTAGCTATAGATATACTTGACTGTGGTGAAAAGTGGAATGTTTTGAAGTCCTTGACTGTGGTGAAAAGAGGAATGTTTTGAAGTCCTAGAAGTTACATGATGGAATGTTTTGAAAATATGCTCATAGTTATCCAAAGGTAATTCACATGTGAAGGAAGGTTCAATATGGTATACAATTGCCAAATCAGAATATTATTACACTACACTGGGAAATAATCCATGAACCTTCCATTCTACCTTTTCAGAAGTATTGGAAAGATGTCAGATAGATTCCAGGCTAAGTCCAAGCAGGTGGACACCAATGTTTTTCACTCTGGTTTAATCAAGTTGTTAGTAATGGAAGAGTTAAAGAATACTAACACTGAATGGGAAAATTTCCTAGCTACATCACATTTCCAGTTAGATATTTCTCCTACATCGCAATCCAAAAGAAAAACTCATGCCCCTGTTGAGAATATTGTGCATTCTAATTCAAGCAAGAAGAAGAGGGTGACTAGAAGTGATAAATATTTCCATGCTACTGATAAAGAAGAAGAAGGTAATCCTTCACAACCTCCTGACAAATAAGTTTCACCTGTGGTGGAACCTACTCCTTTGGAAATTCCTTTAAGCAAATCAATGAGCTTGAAAGAAAAAAACCTTGTTTTTCCCCGACCAATTGTTGCATAAAAAGTCAAACCTAGAAGACCTTTTACTAGATCAACAACCAAACAACATGCTCCCATGAAGGATGGAACAATAGAGACTTTAGTTCATCAAAAGGACAAATAGTAGTCTTCCAAGAATCCCATAGAGTTTATTTATATCAATACTCTCCATCATGAAAGTAACCCTACCTTCAAAAGGCTCAAGAGGCAACTCAAGGAAGCAAGACCTGAAAATGACAAATTGAAAAAGGAAGATTTGGAATCTCGAATAAAGCTAAAGGAGATGATATATATATATGAAGAGACTATTAATAAATAAAATTTCATGGCTAAAGTATCTTTTCCCCTTAAAAGGAAACTCAAGAATGCATATAGGTAGAAGAGACCCTGCCAAGCAGAAATTAGAAAATTAAAAGCAAAGTTACAGCCTTTCAGAGAATAAGTGGAAGAAAGGAACTTAGATATGTTGGCTAAGGTGGATACCAGAAGGATTACTAGAACTAAAATATGAATACAATATGATCTTCCACATAAACATCATTTTTGTCATTTTTTATTGTTTTGCATGCAGTTACAACACTAAGTGATGATTTTGAATTTTGAGCTAAACTTAGCATCTTTTTATGTTTTGTCCAAGGATATTTCAGGTTGTTATAATTTTGTAGCATATCTGGAAGGTTTATACCACTTTTGTTTCAATTTTTAAAGTTTTGGATCCTTTTTGCAAGAAAACAGTTTGCTACAAGAAAGTTCACAGCGCCTGGGTTGATTGGCATTGTGAATTGGGTACTTTAGGACAGTTTGCAATGCTACGCTACAAACTCATATTTATGAATACATTGGAGGCGAGGGATATTTCTAGGTGTCAAGGGGATCTCATACCATCATTCAGAGGTTCATTTTCACATTAGAAGGCCACCTGCCTAAAGGAGTTGCATGCATTAAAGCCACATCATTAGTTGTTAAGAAATTGTTCTATACGTTGCCAACATTTTCCTTCAAAATAACATTCTATTACTCTCTTGTTGTACACATGTTGCCTCACTTCCCTTAGGCACATAATCCTATGAGGAAGTTAAGGGGTGAATGGTAAATGGTTGTTTTGATGTTTTGGTTATTTAAGATGCATTGTAATTGGAGAAGAGGTTCGAATGATTGGACATAAAACTCTTATCTTTAGTTTCTTATTGTAACAGAGTTTTCCTGATGTATGGACCATATTCAAGAAAATTTTAATGGTGAAAATCAGTCTTTTTCCTACTGTCATATTTGTTCTGTGTCACTTTGATATCAGTCTCTCGTGAAGGATTCATCATGATGTTTGTTTCTATATTGCAGTAAATGATTTATTGTGGTATTTTATGCAAATTGATTAGAGTGCTTTTCTCTTTGGATTAAGAAGTTCTTATTCAAATGATTTTTCTTCCATATGTGTTCCAAAAATACATGATGTAAACTAATACACATATTTCACTTTTCTTTATAATTATTCCATATTTCATTTATATCTCTTAAAACTTGATTTGAATCTATTCAAAGCCTTGCTTGTTGGTGTGTATTTCATGGAAGGTTTAGTGATTTGACATTCTAAATTGAGTTTCACATCCATTTTCCACACTCTTTAAAACATTATTATTCACATTCTGATGGGTATTATGCTTACATCTACAATAGTCTTGGTGTGACTTTTAGTGCTGACATTTTTGGCATCATTTTCAGAGAACAGATTGAAGATATTTCCCTGGGTTGAACAACAAAGACACTACTGATTTTGTTGGTGTACAAAAATCAGTAAACAAAAAGACTACATAGTGAACCTAGTGACTCCAAATTTGTTCACAGTCACCTCTGGCTACACCTAAACCCGATCCAAAAAAAATCATAAAGAAGGGAAAATCTTTGCAAGGATCCTTCTCTTCTAAATTTTTAGGTACTTCTGGAGACCTACCTAACTCTGTTTTTCATACACCAGTTGTTGTTTCTCATGTTTCTCACTTACCTATTTTTGAGGCTCATGTAAATTAAGAAATAGGAGATTTTCCTTTAGAATATTCAACTTTTTCTCCTAAGTTGAAAGAAGAAAACTTGGAAATTTTTTATTTTCTTACATCCCATGAAATTGTAAGGTGGTTTAGACTTGAAATTTTGGAATATTTCCCTATCTTATGTTATCCTTCTCCCCATTATTTTAAATTTCATGTAGCTACATAAAAAGGAACATCAATTTCTATTGATATCTCCCCATCTCCATCCAAGTCCCAGCCACCTTCCATCAAATCTAAATTTTCTCCACCTTATACTCCTCCTTTTTCAAAACTACCTGTTATACAGATTTCATCTTTATCTTTTAAGTCACCTCCTAGTTCTCCTAAAAATCAAAGTCCTCATTTTCCAAATAAAATGGAAGGTATTAATCCTCCTCATAACAGAATGGATGCCATTGTGGCTGCTAGGTATGCACCATTAGTGCTTCCTCAACCCATGAATGTTCTTCCAATAGGATATTATCTTAAGTACATTCCTAAATTCACATGAGAGGAAGATATCACTGCAGAAGAACACCTTGTTGCATTTTACAGTTATGCAGATAATTTGAATATTGAAAATGAAGATGTCTGGATGAGGGTTTTTGTGCAAAGTCTAGATGGAGAGGATAGGAAGTGGTTTAGAAGTCCAGATCCTGGATCAATAACTAGAATTGAAGGCTTGGAAGATGTATTTTTAAGACATTGGGCTGACAAAAAGGACTTATTATATTACATTATAGAATTTGGGGCTCTTAAAAGGAAATAGGGTGAATCTATGTCACATTTTTCAAAAAGATTTAACAAGATGTAAAAACAAATTCCTAGTGAGATTAAACTCACTGAAACTTCTACTAAAATAACCTATGTAAGTGATTTTGACCTAGAATTTTGTCTTTTGTTGAGAGAAATAAGGTCTACAACATTGGCCCATATGCAAGATGTTGCACTAGAGGTTGAGTCAAATATATTGGCAACAAATAAGTTGAGGGGAAAATCTGATAGAGATAGAAGAAAACAAAAGGCAGAAGCCTCATCTTCAGATGCTTCAATAATTAATCCCCAAGTTGATGAATTGAACAAGTTCGTTAAGTCACTTTTTGCAGAAATGGAAAGATTAAAACTTGAAGGGAGACAAACAAATAGAAACCCTCAAGATTTTAGAAACATAAATAATTTCAGAAGGCCAAATAATACACCTCAAATTATGCAGAGAGATCATAGAAATAGAAAGGATCAGAAAGTTCAAACTCCTCTACAAAACAATTTGGTTGATGATGAAGAAGGAAATAACGAGGAAGCAGATCAAGAGATTCATTGTTTAGGGGATGCAACTGCTTCCCCTAATTTAACCCAGACTACTTATGAATAAATTTTAATGTTGCAATCAGCTGAATGAGTTAAGAAAAGGAGAAAAAGTCAATGAAACTCAAAAAAAATATAATTTTAGGTCAAAACAAAAGGAGGGAAAACCAAGTACATCTACTCAACCTAAAAAATCGGATACCCCTCCCAAGACAATGGCTACACCAAATAAAGAAACATGAGAACAAAACTATCAACCCATTATCAAGGCTCATGTTCAAGAGCCAAAGGAAATTCAAAAAATCAACCCATTATCAAGGCTCATGTTCAAGAGCCAAAGGAAATTCAAAAATCCCAATCCTATTTTAATTTTGAGAATGAAATCCAAAAAATGAAGATTCCTATCCCTCTCCCAGAGTTGATGAAAAATGAATATTTAAAAAAATCTATCTCAAAAATGTTGCATCCTGAATATTTTTCCCTTTCAATAGAATCGGTTAACTTGCAGGATTAGAAACCTATAGTTATATTGGGACCACTGGTAGAAGACAAAGATGACTCCTCTCCCCCCTTTTACACTTCCTTGAATCTGCATGATTTGTTTTGCACAATTGTCTTATGGACTCAAGTCCATCCCACAACTTGATGCCTAAGGATATCATGGATGAAATGGGTTTGGAAATTACTAAAGAATATCACAATTTGTATTCTTTTGACTCAAGAAAAGTAAGATGTCTTGGAGTTATTAAAGATATAGTTGTCACTCTTTTTTAACTACCTATGAAAAGCATAGTCATGGATATTGTAGTTGCATATGTTCCTCCCAATTTTGGGATGTTTTTGTCTAGATCATGGATCAAGATATTAGGAGGGACTTTGCAAATGGATCTTTCTTATTCTTGGGCCCGAGATATGATCACTTTTATGACGGTTATTATACACTTTTTCCGCATGTACATATGTGTTTTTCA
>CBVK0100135092.1:0-14545 GCA_900067695.1 Picea abies | reverse complement strand
AATTCTGACTCCGCGTTATACAACTGAAAAATTGAAAATTACGAAGCACACATGAAATATTGTTGGTCTATTGAAATTATTCCAAAGAAAATTCTTAAGACAAGTTACTCAATCGAGGTTGTCCCAAAAGTATACGAAAAGATAATTCAAAAAACTCAAACTCTTATATCGATTGACAATAAAACAAGGAAACTCTTATGATACAACGAACGATATGCCCCTTCGACCAATGTCAAAGAAGTGGCAAAGTCCATAGGATATCAAGGGAGGACACAAATCCTTGTGGAAACTTTTATAGGCCAAGATGAAAGATGGTGGGAAACACATTCCCCCAAACCAGAAACATGGATGACTGTGTCGACGTACTTTGTTTAAAGATTCAGAGACAAGAAATTATACAAGGATGTAGATATTCCCACATTCAAACTCGACTATGGCCTAGTAGAACACATTCAACATTATGAAAGTGAGTGGCGAAAAATGGAATATAAGGATGAAAGGGTTTGGCCACATATGTTTTCAAATACATTAGACGACATACCAAATAATTGATATAAGATTGAAGAAGCTTGCGGCCATACATCAAGCTGGGCCAGAATTAAAGAAAATTTTATACAAGACTTTGAATTCAATCCAGAAGAAGAACAATTAAAGAAAATTTTATACAAGACTTTGAATTCAATCCAGAAGAAGAACACTTGAGAGATTCAACACAACAAATAAAAATATTTCTAGAATATCCTTCACCAGTTTTACAGAAAGAAAAAGCAAACATGTTAGTCAACAAAGGATCACCATCGAGTTATAATTTTTTGTTGGTAGAAAACAAAGAAATATCGATTGTACGGAGGATTGACATGGAGAATATAAAATGCCTAGGATAGAGCTTCTAGTGGAAGAAATACTACCCAACACTGCAGAATCATGTGAAGTCGGTATTAATTATAGCCATGGAACACAAAGAAGATCGAGAACAACTCGACTTCGCAAAAAGGTTTACAAAAATTGAAGAGGGAGAACGCCATCTCGATGAAGCTAAACCACCAAAATAGATGGATGTTGAAATCAAAATAGAAGAATTTGACATATCAAATGATGATAAACAAAAAATGGTACTAATATGTGATTATTGGTCTGACGAGAAAACAACCGACATAGTAAATATACTAAAAGAGTATCAATATTATTTTTCATGCGACTATAGGGATTTGAAAGGACTTGTAGAGGAAATGGGTGAAATGAAGATTGAACTTATTCCAGGGGCAAAACCAATAAAAAAAATGATTGTACAAGTTAGGGAATAAATATAAACCGATCGTTCAAAAAGAAATTGAGGGAATTCTACAAGAAGGTATTATTTATCCTATCGACAAGGAAGAATGAGAAATTCCCATTTTTGTGCAACCAAAGAAACATGATCCCCCAAAAATAATAATTTGTGTCGATTTCGGGGGACTCAATAAATAAATAGTGACAGATCCATTCCCAACGCCCTTTGCTGATCAAATTATCAATGAATTCGTTGGTCATGAATGTTATTCATTTACTGACTGGTTCTCAGGATATAACCAGGTGCCAATAGAAAAAGAACATCAGGAAAAAACAACATTTGTGTTGGAATTTGGATCTTTCGCTTACAAAGTAGTGCCTTTCAGAATAAAGAATGCACCAACAATTTTTTCGAGAATAGTGGTTAAATCATTTCAAGAGTATATCTACAAAACCATGGTTGTATACTTCGACGACTGCACAATATATAGTCTATTCAAAAATCACATACAATGGCTTTGACTTATGATAGAATGTTGCAGACAGATTCAACTATCATTAAACATCAAGAAATATACATATTATCCACACCTATTGGAATTCTGCTAGGATACGTGGTATGTAAAGATGGGGTAAAGGTCGACATGGCTAAGATTAATATTATCCTTTATCTAAAAGAACTCATGAATAATAATAAATAAAAAATCTATTGGGTCATACTCGATATTATAGGAATTTTATACGCCATTACTCAGACATCACATTCCAAATGGACGAGATTTTACGAAAATATGTTGAATTTAAATGGATCCAAGAATGCCAAGAATTATTCGAATTTTTAAAGAAGAAGTTGGTTGAAGCACCCATTCTAAAATTTCCAGACTAGTCGAGAAAATTTTGTGTCCATGTCGACGCATCCAATGTAGTCATCAGGTTGGTTTTAGCTCAGCCATATGACAACAAAATGGATCATCCAAATGCATATGAAAGTCGAAAACTAAATAAAGTAGAAAGAAACTATTTGACTGTGGAGAGGGAAGCCTTATCAATGATTTTTTCTCTACAAACATTATGTCACTATTTACTTGTAAATCCCTTTACAATTTTTACATACCATCGAGAATTGAAATACTTGGTCAATAAACTAGTTCATCAAGGAAATATTTATCGTTCGTTACTATTATTTCAATAATTTGAATTCGACATAATCATATGACTGGGGAAAAAGAATATCCAACCTGATCACCTTTCACGACTAGAAACAAGAGAAGATCTGATAGGCATCGACCATGACCTTCTAGATGCACATCTATTTAGAGTCGAAGATTCCAAGGTAAATATTTAGAAGATATTTCCAATTTCTTAGAATAAGGAAAGCCCCTTGAGGACCTCCCAACAAACAAAAAGAAATTTCTAGCCATGAAAGTTGCACCGTTCAAAATCGTTAACGTATACTTATACAAATTGGGAATGGATGATGTTTTAAGAAGATGTGTGCCAGAACATGAACAGGAGGATATAATCAATGAAGCCCATGTAGGAGCAGTCGAGGGAAATTTTCAAGCCGACACGATAGCCAAAAAGGTACTACAAGTAGGCCTGTGGTGGTCGACTTTGCATAAAGACTGTCGAGATCAAGTAAGAAAATGTGACAGTTGTTAGAGGCTTGGAGGACCTTTGTGGAAAAATGAAATTCCACTAAGTTCAATAAAATCCAATCGAGCATTCGAAATTTGGGCTATCGACTTCATCAGGCCATTTCCACAAAGGGCACAAATAACTGGTGCTAAGTACATCATTATTGCGGTCGAATATGTGACCAAGTGGGTAGAAGATGAGCTAGTCGAATCTTGTACTAAAGAGGTAGTAGTTAAATTTATGTACGAGAACATAATTATAAGGTTCGGTTGTCCCCTGACACTAATCAATGACCAGGGAACTAACTTTTGAATGAAATTATTAAATTTCTACTAGAAAAAAATTAATCAACCATAGAAAAATGACATCTTATCACCCACAAGCAAGCGGAGAAATCAAATCCTTTAATAAAACATTACACAAAGGACTTACAAAGTTTTTTGTCACAAAAAAATATTATTGGGATGATAAGATTTCTACAATCCTTTGGGCATATAGATCAAAATTCAAAATATCGACTAGGAAAACTTCATTCAAGCTATTTTATAGACATAAAGTTGTTATCCCCTTGCAATTTTGGACCAATTCCTACAAGGTGGCAGCTATAGAAAAAATTGGCGAGAGAAAAAATATAAACGATCGACTATACCAGCTAAACAAGTTGGAAGAAGAAATGTTAATAATGATCCATCACCAAGAGGTTAATAAGAAGTAGAAAAAAGTGTGGCATGATAATCACATAAAGAAAAAGGATATAAAGAGGGTGACTTAGTCGTACTGTATCACAGTCGCGTAAATGGAAAACCCATAAAATTGGAAACAACATGGCTAGGGCCTTATGTGGTGGCAGATATTCGACCGACTGGAGTGGTCCAACTTAGAAAATTATCAGGGAAACCATTTAAGAAAGTAATTAAAGGTGCTCATTTAAAAAAGTATTAGGTATACAAGAAAATAACCTTGTTGGAAAATTATAGCAGGGAGTTTCCAAAAGGAATCGACTAAATTGACTAATCATACTTATGAGAAATAAACCCTGCTTAATTTTAATAAACAAAAAAAATTTAGACAAATTTAGGTATAGAAAACTGAAAACGTAAAGTATTTAAATAACAACCATAATGCTAAAGAAAACAAACAATAAAGTAAAATGGAGAGAGAAAGCAACCCTTGGTCGAGTTCGAGACAAAGTAGCAGAAGATATTCTCGACATTCCACACCTTCGAATGAATTAAGACAAATACTCATAAGGAGAGAATCAATCGAAAGGATTAGTCCGAGAGAAAGTGAGCGCTTCTCAAGTGAGTGTAGATCAGGCAAGTGTAGATCATATGAGCACAGATCAATAGAAAACAAATCAAATTGGCATGACAAAATACGACATCATTCAGACTTAGTCAAAATTAGCAAAACGAACGAGCAAAACATCACTGACATTGACTAAGTCAGTCCAATAATTAAGATGGCTCAAAAATACCCATCGGTTGGCCCAAGTATCAACCACGTATCAATAGAGGAGACTTCATCAGTCAGGTCCAAGAAAATTCCAACCAAGAAAATAGTGACATCGACAGAGAAGGAGCATTTAATTCAGGATAGTTAAAAGCTGATGAGAGCATTAATGATGGAAATGACCATTGTACAACGGATCACACAATCGTCGACTACGTCGATATGCGTGAAAATCAAAAACAATATCTTGCCATTAATGACCGAAGGGACGTATACGAATGCCAATCGAAAAATGATTCAAATGTACACTCACTCGACTGACTCATACCACCAGTATTTATGATGGAAGAGCGTGAAATACAAGAACAACTAGACGCATTGTCTTCATTGTCTTCATTGTTATTTTTGCCTCCACATCTAAGCATAGAGCAGAGTAAATTCACCAACTTTTCCTGAAGCTAGTAACCAAGATCAACAAATGTTGAGGATGAGGGGTAAAGTCGACAGAACAATAGAAGGTTCAAGAACGAGGAAAGTTTTTGATAGAGCTACCACAACGCCATTACAAATCCGGATGCAAAATATATGACTATCAAATATGGAAGAAGAATATTGGAGCAACCAATGGATAAATTTCATAGAGTAGACATTTTAGGAAGAAAGTTGGAAAGCATAAATTGAATTCCTAGAAAAAGTAGGAATTTGGCATATCCTTGGTGCCCCACAAGTACCCGATATGGGTCGATGGAAAGAAGAAGTGGAAAAATTCATTGTTAGTCGGTATCATCAAGGACACCTATGGTTGGATCAACCAATATAAATAACCGACGGACTCCTCTACCGAAGTTTGGGCATCCCAAGAGCAGGGGCCAAGGTACCCAAGTCTGCCAACACCAATGAGTGGATGCAATTTTTGACGGGGTTGGGGACAACCAAAAACTATAGGGGGTTGTTGATCAACAAAATTACCGACCAAAGAGAACGCTAGATTGCCGTCATAATTTTTTTGTGCTTCACTCCAACGGGTCGAGCATCCAACGTAAATATGACAATGGTCAAGGCAATAGATCAAGTCTATCATAATGCATAAATGTTAAATTGGGAGGAACACTTGGCTGATATGCTCATAACGAATTGCAAAGAAGTTCAATATTTTGGAAGAGCCATGAAATTTCCTTCATTGATAATCTAGAAAGCAATGGAAAAAATATGGGCATGTCAGAGAAGAAACATTCACATCTAATAAAACTCTGACAATGGAGAGCTACATATTTTTATCCTCGAATCAGACAGGTACATCAAACTCACTTCCACCAAAAGAGATATTCCAACTGTGGGTCGCAAGATTGAAAGATAGTACCCACAGATGGCGAGTCAAGCAAACACTTCATCGAAAAATTCCAAAAACTTGCCACATTCAACTTGACCTCGATTGCATAAAGTTTTGGTGTGGGGTCATGTCGGCACCAGAACCAAAAGAATTACATTACCATCCAACGATGGAGGAAATATTCATAGAACTGGAAAGACAAATCAATTAGGATTTAGAAATTCTTCATAAGGCACTATAGACAAGGGTGCCTATAATATTTCCATTGACCAAAGGGGATAAAGAAGAAGAAATAGAAGATTCTCTTTACATAGTTTCGTTTGTCAAAGACTTACAAGCTCTGATAGTCGTACCTCCAAATCCTTCCCCGGGAAAATGAAAACAACCAACTAAAAAAAACAAGGGGAAGAAGGTTGTCAAGGAACTAGAGACTGACAAAGAGGTGATATGGAGAGAAACATTCCAGTCAAATGAGGGCATCGACTTCAATGACCCCATCATCAAATAAAAAATGATAAGTGTCACCTCCAAGATCACCATGAAATTACAGCAAACCCAACAAGACACTGCTATCATGAAGAAGATATACAGTTCTTCGGTCGGATGAGAAATAATGGAAACTTTCTATAAAGATAAGGACAAAAAGAAACAGGTCAAGAACATAAAGAGAATGCTCAGGAAAATTGAAACAAGAGGGGCGAAGAGGAAGAAAAACTTAGAAAGAAAAACTACTTATGTCATCCCAACAAAGGTCATAGTGAACATGAAAGAGTGGGAAATAAGGCCGATAGAAACACCAAGTAAGAAAAGGACACTTAATGTTGCAATCAACCTTACTAGGGAGTCACCTCCAATAGAGTTGGTTCTGATCATGGAAGAACTTCCAATGAAGAAAAAGAGAGGCAACTCATAATCAACAAGTCATCCAAATCAACAAAGTCACATCAACCAGTCAAAATAGTCATGAAATTGAGATAGAAACTCTTGTCATGGAGTAGCAAGAGTCTATCGAAAAAATCAACACAGACTTGATACAACAACATTCGAGTGGAAATCCCAAGTCACCGCAACATTCAATTGAACCAATACAATTCGATGAGCCGACCATCTCAACACAAAAATAGGCAGTCCATCTGTTTGAGGCATTGGACCATCACGAAGAATTCTTATAGACAACTGAGACACTTCAGACTGAGGTCAGCTAGAATACTAAAGAAGCAGAGCCAAAAACAGACATCCCATGCTTACAAATAAAGAACTTTGAAAATATCCATACTAAGAAGCCCTTACCTAAGGAAAATCTTGTCGATGCTGAGCAGATTAACACAAAAGGACCAAATCTCTAGGACAAAGAGTATATGGAGGTGCAAAACACCCAACAAGAGGAGGAAGAAAAATATGAAACAAGCAAAAAAAATATGGTCAATCATCCAAATATGTAGGTAAAAGAAAAAAAAGGAATTCATCCATTATTACCATTCGAACGACTGGAACAACTACTCCAATAGGTTCGTCAGTTGATATTTCATTCTACCTAACAACTACTTCCGACAAACACTTGTTCGACTTACATGGAATTATTTCCAAAGAATCAACAAGAAGATGGAAGAAAGTAACTAAAGAAGGAAGTCAGGTTGAAAGACTAAATCAAGAGAAAAATAATATCTTGGAAGGATGCAGAGAAGAATTCAAGCTAAATGAGAGGATAAAACAAATATCAGAAGAAAAAACCCCCTAGAAGGCTTCAAAGAACCTATCGACAAAATGATCAAAACTAGAATAGATTACAGACAACAAGTAGAGGCTCTGAAGAAATATAACGAATAATTCAAACAACAACGCGACTTATCCATGAAAGAAATCCAAACAACTTAGGAGAATATGGATGCAACCTTAGAAACATAATGAAATAATATGAAGGTCTTCAAGAAGAACATATATAAATTAACCAAACAAGATAACACATCGAAGTTTGTGGTAAGTGAATGGATGACTCATTTTGCAGACACATTCAGTAAATATTAGATACAAAAGGCTGCATTCGACAGTATAGAAAGGAAAATAAACTTGGCTATGGATCCATTCATGGAGGATCAACATTGACTTGTAATTTGTGTTCGTAGAAAACAAAGAAATCTCTGTTGCATGGAGGATCAACATGGAGAATATAAAATGCCCAAGAAAGAGCTTCCAGTGGAATAAAGAGCACCCAACATTGCAAAATCATGTGAACTCGGTATTAAGTATAGCCATGGAACACAAAGAAGACCGAGAACAACCCGACTTGCCAAAAAGTTTTACAAAAATTGATGAGGGAGAATGCCATCTCGACAAAGCTAAACCATCGAAATGGATGGATGCATAAATCAAAATAGAAGAATTCGACATATCAAATGATGATAGACCAAAAATGGTATGAATATGTGATTATTGGTCCGACAAGAAAACAACCAACATAGTCAATATACTAAAATAGTATTAAGATGTTTTTGCATGCGACTACAAGGATTTGAAAGGACTTGTAGAGGAAATGGGTGAAATGAATATTGAACTTATTCTTTGAAAGGACTTGTAGAGGAAATGGGTGAAATGAATATTGAACTTATTCTAGGAGAAAAACCAATCAAAAAATGACCATAAAAGTTAAGGCATAAATATAAACTGATCGTTCAAAACTAAATCAAGGGAATGCTATAAGAAGGTATTATTTATCCTATTGATAAGGAATAATGGGAAAGTATCATCGTCGTGAAACCAAAGAAACATGATCCCAAAAAACTAAGAATATTTGTCGATTTCTAGGGACTCAACAAACAGACAGTGATAGATTCATTCCCAAATCCCTTTGCTGATGAAATTATCAATGAATTTGGTCACAGATGTTATTCATTTACTGACGACTTCTCAGGATATAAACAGGTGACAATAGAAAAAGAACATCAGGAAAAAACAATATTTGTGTCAGAATTTGGATCTTTCACTTACAAAGTAGTGCCTTTCGGAATAAAGAATGCACCGACAGTTTTTTCAAGAATAGTGGTTAAATTATTTCAAGAGTATATCTACAAAACCATGGATGTATACTTCAAAGACTGGACAATATATATTCTATTCAAAAATCACACACAATGGCTTTGTCTTATGCTAGAACGTTACACACAGATTCAACTACCATTGAACATCAGGAAATGTACATATTTTCCACACCTATTATAATTATGCTAGGACATGTGATATGTAAAGATGGGGTGAAGGTCGACATGGCTAAGATTAAAATTATCTTTGATCTAAAAGCACTTGTGAATAAAAAATAAATCAAAATTATATTGGGTCATATTGGATATTATAGGAAGTTTATATGCCATTACTTGGACATCATATTCCCAATGGACGAGATTTTATGAAAATATGTTGAATTTAAATGGAGCCAAGACTTCCAAGAACCCTTTAAATTTTTAAAGAAGAAGTTGGTCGAATCACCCATTCTCAAATTTCCAGAGTAGTCGAGAAACTTTCATTTCCATGTTGATGCGTCTAATGTAGTTGTTAGGTCGGTTTTAGCTCAACCATATGATGACAAAATGGATCATCCAAATGCGTACGTAAGTCAAAAACTAAATAAAGAAAAAATAAACTATTCGACTATGAAGAGGGAAGCCTTGTCAATGATTTTTTGTCTACAGAAGTTTCGTCACTATTTACGTGGAAATCCCTTTACAATTTTTACAGACCATCAAGCATTGAAATACTTGGTCAATAAACCAGTTCATCAAGGAAATATCTTTTTGTTGGTTACTATTATTTTAGGAATGTGAATTCGACGTAATTATATGATCGGGGAAAAGAATATCCAACATGATCACCTTTCACAACTAGAAACAGGAGAAAATCCGAAAGGAATCAACGATGACCTTCCATTTGCACATCTATTTAGAGTCGAAGCTGCCTAGGTAAATATTTAGGACATATTGCCAATTTCTTAGAAAAAGGAAAGGCCCCCGTGGACCTCCCAACAAACAAAAAGAAAGTTCTAGCCAAGAAAGTTGCACCGTTCACAATCATTAACGAATACTTATACAAAATGGGAATGAATGATGTTTTAAGAAGATGTGTGTTAGAACATGAATGAGAGGATATAATCAATGAATCCCATGCAGGAGCATCCCGGGGACATTTTCAGGCCGAAACAACAGCCAAAAAGGCACTACAAGCAGGATTGTGGTGGTTGACTTTGCATAAATATTGTCGAGATCAAGTAAGAAGATGTGACAATTGTCAGATGCTTGGAAAACATTTTTGGAAAAACGAAGTGACACTAAGTTCAATAAAACCTAATCAAGCATTTGAAATTTGGGCTATCGAATCCATTCGTCCATTTCCACAAAAGGGAACAAGAACTGGTGCTAAGTACATCATTATTGTGGTTGAATATGTGACCAAGACGGCAAAAGTTGAGGCAGTCGAATCTTGTACTAAAGAGGTAGAAACTAAATTCATCTACGAGAATATAATTAAAAGGTTTGGTTGTCCCCTTACACTAATCAATGACCAGGGAATTCACTTTGTGAATGAAACATTTAAAATTCTACTAGAAATTATTTTAATCAACCATAGAAAAATGACATCTTATCACCCACAAGCAAACGGGGCAATCAAATCCTTTAATAAATCATTACACAAAGGACTTACAAATATTTTTGGCATAAAAAAAGATTATTGGGAAGATAAGATTCCTACAATCCTCTGGGTGTATAGATCATCATTCAAAATATTGACTAGGAAAACTTCGTTCAAGCTAGTTTATGAACATGAAGTTGTTATCCCCTTACAATTTTGGACCAATTCCGACAGGGTGGCAGATGTAGGAAAATTTGATGAGAGAAAAAATATGGATGACTGACTATACCAACTAAACAAGTTGGAAGAAGAAAGGTTAATAATGATCCATCACCAAGAGGTTCAGAAGCAACAACAAAAATCGTGGCACAATTGCCACATAAAGAAAAAGGATATAAAAGAGGGATACTTAGTCTTATTGTATGAAAACTGCATAAAAGGAAAACCCATAAAATTGGAAACAACATGGTTAGGGCCTTATGTGGTGGAAGATATTCGACCGAACGGAGTGGTCCAACTTAGAACATTATTGGTGAAATCATTTAAGAAACTAATTAATGGTGCCCATAAAAAGTATCAGGTATAAAAGAAAAGAACATTGTTGGAAAAATATAGTAGGGAGTTGCCAATAGGAACCAACTAAATTGACTAATCATACTTATGAGAAATAAACCTTGCATAATTTTAATAAACAAAAAATAGTTAGACAAATTCAGGTATAAAAAACTGAAAACGTAAAGTATTTAAATAACAACCATAATGCTAAAGAAAAGAAACAATAAAGTAAAATGGAGAGAGAAATCATCCCTTGGTCAAGTCCGAGACAAAGTAGCAGAAGATATTATTGACATTCCACACCTTCAACCGACTTAAGACAAATACTCATAAGAAGAGAATCAAGCGAAAGGATCAGTCCATGAGAAAGTGAGCATGGTGACTTAAGACAAATACTCATAAGAAGAGAATCAAGCGAAAGGATCAGTCCATGAGAAAGTGAGCATGGTTCAAGTGAGTGTAGATCAGGTGAATGTATATCACATGAGCACAAACCAAGAGAAAAAAAATCAAATTGGCATGAAAAGATACAACATCATTCAGAATTAGTCAAAATTAGAAAAACAAATGAGCAAACAAGCCATCACTGACATCGACTAAGTTAGTCGAGTAATAAATATGGCTAAAAAATACACGTCGATCGACCCATGTATCGACTATGTATCAACATAGGAGACTTCACTGGTTGGGTCCAAGAGAACGTAGACCAAGAAAACACTGACATCGGCAGAGAAGAAGCATTTAATTCGGAATAGGTAAAAGACGAAAAATACACGTCGATCGACCCATGTATCGACTATGTATCAACATAGGAGACTTCACTGGTTGGGTCCAAGAGAACGTAGACCAAGAAAACACTGACATCGGCAGAGAAGAAGCATTTAATTCGGAATAGGTAAAAGACGATGAGAGAATTAATGATGGAAACAAACATTGTACAGCTGATCACACAAATTCTAACTACACCGATATGCATGACAATCAACAACAAGATAATATTGAAATTAATGATTGACGAGACATAAGAAAATTCAAATCAAGAAATGATTTAAATGTACACTCACTCAAATCACTCACACCACCAATATTTATGACGGAAGAGTGAGAAATACAAGAACAGTTGGACGCATTAAACATGTCACTTTCACCACCAACTATAAATTTGGAAGAAGCCTATGACTTTTTCTCATTGCTATTTTCTCCTCCACATCTAAGTATAGAGCAGAGCGCACAATCGACCAAAAATCTAAATTCACCAACTTTACCCAAAGCTAGTAACCAGGATCAAAAAATGTTGAGGATGAGGGGTCAAGTCGGTAATACAACAAAAGGTTCAAGAACGAGGCAAGTTTTTTACAGAGCTACTTTGATGCAATTACAAATCCGGATGCAAAGTATTTGACTATCAAAGATGGAGGAAGAATACTGGAGAAAGAATTGGATAAATTTCACAGAGTAGGAAATGCAAGAAGGAAGCTAGAAAGTAGAAACCGAATTCCTAGTAAAAGTTGGAATTTGAAATATCATTGGTTCCCCTCAAGTAGTTGATATGGGTCAGTGGAAAGAAGAAGCGAAAAAATTCATTGTTAGTTGGTATCATTAAGGATACCTTTGGTTGGATCATCCAATAGAAATAATTGACAGACTCCTCTATCGAATTTTAGGCATCCCAAGAGTAGGGGCCAAGGTACTCAAGTCGGCCAACACCAATGACTAGATGCAGTTTTTGATGGAGTCGACGACAACCAAAAACTCTAAGGGGTTTTTTATCAACAAAATTACCAACCCAAGAGCCCGATGCACTGCCATCATAATTTATTTATTCTTCACACCAGTGGGTCGAGCATCCGATGTAAAGATGAAAATGGTCAAGGCAATAACTCAAGTTTATCATAATGCAGAAAGGTTAAATTGGGAGGAACACTTGGTTGATATGCTCAGAAACAAATGCAAGGAAGTTCAAGATTCAGGCTGAGCCATCAAATTTCCTTCATTGCTAATCTGGATAACAATGGAAGAATATTGGCATGTTGGAGAAGAAGCATTCACATATAAGAAAACCCTGACAATGGAGAGCTACAGAGTTTTCTCCTCAAATCAGACGAGTACATCAAACTCACTTCCACCATAAGAGATATTCTGAATATGGGTCACAAGATTGAAATATAGTACCCACAGATGGTGAGTCAAACAAACACATCATTGGGAACTTCCAAAACTTTGCCACATTCAAATCGACCTCAATTGCACAAATATGTGGTGTGGGGTCATGTTATCACCATAACTAAAAGAAATACATTACCAACCAACGATGGAAGAAATATTCATAGAAATGGAAAGACAAATCAATCAGGATTTAGAAATTCTTCCTGATGCACAACAGACAAGGGTGCCTATAATATTTCCATTGACCAATGGGGAGAAAGAAGAAGAAAGAGAATATTCTCTTTACATAGTTCTGTTTGTCGAATACTTACAAGCTCTGATAGTCGTACCTCCAAATCCTTCCCCAGGAAAACGAAAAACAACCGACTAAAAAGAACAAGGGAAGAAATCTTTTTAGGAAGAAGCACTAGATATTGATACATAGGTGATCTGGAGAGAAACATTCCAATCAAATGAGGGAATTGACTTCAAATACCCCATCATTAAAGAAAAAATGACAAGTTTCACCTCCAAGATCATCGTGAAATTACAACAAACCTAACAAGACATTGTTATCATGAAGAAGGTATACAACTCTTCGGTCTGACCAGAAATGAAGGAAGCTTTCCAAAAATCTAAGGAGAAAAATAAGCAGGTTAGGAACATAAAGAGCACACTTAGAAAAATTGAAACAAGAGGATCAAAGAGGCAAAAAAACTTACAAATCATAACTACTTATGTCATATTGACAAAGGTCATAGTGAACACGACATAGTGGGAAATAAGGACAAGAGAAACACCAAGTAAGAAAAGGGCACCTGATGCTGCAATCGACCTTACCAAGAAGTCACCTCCAACAGAGTTGGTCGCGATCATGGAAGAACTTCTAGCAAAGAAAAATAAGAGGAAACTCATAATCAACGAGTTGTTTGAAGCAACAGAGTCACATCGGCAAGTCGAGACATATGATGTTGAGATAGAAACTCTTGACATGGAGCAACAAGAGTTGATCAAATAAATCAACATAGATTTGATACAACAACAGTTGACTGGAAATCCCAAATCACCATAACATTCAATTGAAGCAATAAAAGTCGGTGAGCCGACCATCTAGAAACAAAAATATGCAATCCATCCATTTGAGGCATTGGAGAAACATAAAGAAGTATTACAAGAAACTGAGATACATCAGGCTGAGGTCAACCAAAATACTAAAGAAGAATATCCAGAAACCAACATCGCAAGACTACGAACATATACCTTTGAAAATATCCATACTAAGAATCCCTTACTTGAGGAAAATCCTATCAATGCTGAGCAAATTAACACAAAAGGACCTGTTATCGCACAATTTGTAGCCAGGAGTAAAGGCTATAAGGTAGAAGGCCAAACTGCTATAACATGAACCTATCCCACCCAATGTCACCACGATGGGTAGGTTCTTTCTTTTTAGGGAGGCTAGGCCCAGGGGAGACGTCCTCGGTGACCCGGGGTTTTGAAAGGGAAAAGGATAAAAGGACAAGGACAAATTCCCCTTTC
>CBVK0100135091.1:0-14545 GCA_900067695.1 Picea abies | reverse complement strand
TAGCACCTTGTCAACATGTCACACATGATCCTCCCAAGACTTGCTATAGATTAGTATATGGTATGAATTTATCGTATATAGATTGACCAAATCTACATTAGATCTCGTTGACAACTCATGGATTGACAATTCATGGATGGATGAATAGATGAAGTTTACAATTCATAGCAATGTGCTCTAGGACTTTGTGATTGTTTAAGGACTCATAGTGAAGCTCTAAACTTTATCTTTATTTTTGGTCTTTTATAACATTGTATTTTTCATAAAAAAAATTCCATACCAAAAAAATATTAATAAAATGCTTATTTGTACTCAAATAATTAAAACCTCAGAACAACAAATTCTAAGTCTTAAAATATAATCAAAGTATAAATCTTCAACTCATAATAATAATTGTGCTACTTACATTTACCAAGTAACTTTTTAGGACAATGTGTCAAGTATGAAAGTTCTTTATAAATCTATGAAAGTTGGGTGTCTAGTGTAATTCTTTACATAGTGATCTTGTTCCATAATTTTAGCTTCAAAGTGTTGGTTTGAAGGAGTGAGACATTGAATATGCAAAAAAAAGTGAAAAAAAAAAAATATAGAAAACACAATCTTGGTCAATGTGTTTTTGCTCTTTATTTGAATTGATAACTTCATGAATGTTCATGGAAACAAAACCATGTATTTGTTCTTTAATCTCTTAAAATACATACAAAACTCTTGGTATATTAATATTACTTGAAAAACACAAGCCAAACTAAATTATAGTGCATTGTATTGTAGATGTAGTAAGATTTATATGCATAAAGTTTCCCTAAGACAAGAATAGGGGATTTTATAATCGTAGAAACATTTTTTTTTTCATAGCATATGTAACTTTATTTTACACTCACATGTGCACAACAATAAATATGTTTAGAGAAGGTGTAATGTTCCCAAGCCAAGATGGAAGGAACATCATGGTTTTGGGTGTCTTTTTAAACTTTTATTGGTTGTGGCATTTCGTCAAACACTGTGCTAATTTACTTGTTTGTATGTGTTAGCTTGCAGGTTGACCTCTTGATTTCTGCCTTAGGGTTTATGTTTATGAATTTAATGTGTGTTGCAGCAATAAAAAAGAAGATATCATAATGGAACATACCTCAACCATATGCAAGATCAACAATATGATAGACAAGCCAAAACACCTCAGATCTGATTTTATTCATAAATAGAAGAACCTGCTACAATGAGGAGGCTGATCTGGAATGCTCAACAGATGGCTCCAATAAAGACAATAGAAGTTGCTACAAAATGCTCCAATAGAAGACCACAAGTCTCCAAAGGTTGAATAACAATGAAGACCAATACAAGAATGAGATCTAGGCCATATGCACTACCAAACCCTCAACTGGAAAAGCCACGCTCTAGTAGAAGACTGAAACCCTCAATAATTTGGCCCAGCTGAAGAAGCCTCCAAATGAGTCCAATGAAGATGCCAAATTGTAGATCAGGATGTGTAGATTCCCCTCCTGAAATTTGAAACCGAAATACTAAGGAATGCTCCTCCAAATGTTGAATCCTCAAGTGGAGTTGTGCCCTCCTGAAAATTGTCAACCCCTACAATTTCGGCCCTAATGAAGGAGACCTCCAAATGCCTCGAAACTCGCTAGAAAGGTAGATCGGGACACTGCAAGCCACTAGGTGAAGTATTAGGGTTAGATATGAAGTATAATCCCTCCAAACTAAATAGATCTGAATCTCAAAAATGCCCTCCTTCTCTCCAATTCACTCCAATGCTCTAGAGAATTATTTGGACCATAAAACTCTCTCAAGAGGCACTACAAATCATGGCCAAGGCCCTACAAGTAAAACCCAAGTGATCAAATCTCCAAGAGCCCTCTCAAACTCCTACAACGAACCTTCCTCCAATGGATGGTGCGCCCCCTTGTTGGAAACCCCCAATGGTATGCCCTCCTCTTCCTGTGTTTGTGGCTGGTGTAGAACCCTCCTGTACTGAATAAATTAGAACTAGAATGGTGTGGGAGAGTATTGCATCCCTGAGGCCAAGCTTGGGACAAGCTAGGAAAAATATTTCACAATCGAATCGTCCTCTAGGGTTTGTTAAGTAAAAACCCTCAAAACTCCCAAGAAATGGTCTCACTAGCTAGAAGCCATATATCAAAAGATAAACATACATGAATGAATCAATAGAGGCCCTTGCCTCTTATTTATACTTCATGCATCCCCTTGTCTCTCCAAAGTGACTTTTCTTTTTCAATTATTAATTAATTAATTAAATCACTTTAATTAATTAATTAACCTTTTTACCTTTGAAAAGCGCCTTATATCTCCTAGTGGCTTCCCTGGCCACTGAAAGTCACTTCTCATCATCCTACACTATAGTCATGTTCCTCCCGATTCCAATGAGCTATTACACTAAGAGGTTCCTCCAAGTATTGTGCCCAAAATGACCTCTTTAGTGAATTTAATTAACTTATAGCTCAAAATACTCAAAATCATGGAAATCGTTGGAATGCAACGAAACCAAAGCCAATCTATGCAGAATGGATCGTAATGATGAAATAGGATGAGTGATACAAGACGAACTCCAAAATACCTCTCAATAATAAATGTACTCGCTATAACCTCCATCTGGCTACTCTGGTCATCATAACCCTCTATAATGTAATGATTTCCCAAAGTGGGGACATTACAGTCCTCCCTACTAGAATATTGATTGTCCTCAAGCAATAACCAAATCCCTCCAATTATAATACCAGGATCCCATGTTCACCTGTGGGACACACAGTAGACCCCATCCAAATATGAACTATCACACACTCTACCCCTTGGGTCCCATATCAAGACATGAACTACAATCCATTGGGAAGCATAATCCTGAAATATAACAACACTATGAAACTCTTGCACATGACACATGGCCTCATCCGAGAATGAGTCCATCCTCCAAGATATCACCAGGATCAAAATGGCCTCCATCATCTGCAAATGTTGATGCCATAATGAGATACTGCAAGACCTCCATGAGACACCCTCAAGTGATGTGCTCTCCTCAACACTAAAGCTTAATGTAAATTCAAAACAACTTTCCTCTGCAAAGGTCAACTCGCCCCTGTCAGTCAGTGAACTGCTCAACCCTGCAATCCCTGGGTCCCATGCTAGTCTCTGTCGAAGATCATCATGCTGGAACTGCATTACATTGACCTTGCATGCCTGCTCCCTGCATATATACTGGATCCTCCACTCCTGGATCCTCAAGCTGAAGTACCTATGGCCATTAGACCTGCAGTCTCGAAACTACATCTGTGAAAACATCTCAATGGAAGGAGTACCTGCCCAACCATCTCCATGCCCCATCATGATGATCAAGAGTGACAAGCTACCTCGCTCCATAGGACAATTCCCTGCAGGCTCACTCCACACCAACCCATGGTGGAGTACGTGGCTCTCTAGTGCAACCTAGGTCATCACGTAGTGAAACATCCTGCTAACCAACTGAACTCTTGGATCCCATGGAAAACTTGGAAGTTTATCACTTCCAATATCCTATAATTTCCCCTATGTCAGACTAATCACTGCCAGAAGCCCTCTGCGCTTATCTGCCATCATCTGGCCTATGATGCTCACCATCATGCCCCAAGTATCAACTGGATGCCTATGACAACCCACCTCTATCCGGTTGGATGCCATAAAAATACTCATGTCAGGTGGTCTCAATCTAGCCATTCCCCATGTCCTCAGCCACCACCTATCCCTTCTCATGCTATTGTCTATGATAAAAATGTCAGGAAAGGTTAACAAAAACATCTGCAGCTGACTGTAAGACTGCAAGATAAACACTCTCCTGTGGTCATCACGGAGTCCCAACCATCCAGTACAACTGAAAGTAACTCCTCCAACTGCTGCTCAACCAACCTCCATCTCTCATCTCCCATGCAGCTACTGATATGGTGAAGGTGATATCTCATAACTAGGTGTTGCTGCAAAGGAGTGACATCTGCATGCTCCCCTAGGTGTGTCTCCTCCCTGCAAGGCATTATACCCCTCTGAATCCGACCATACATCTCAGCATGTCTTTGTGAGCTATCACTCATCACTGTATGCTCTGACATACTCATGTCGTCTCACGTAAACTCATGTTGCATCATAGATCCTAGGTGTACTGATGGATCAACCTCTACATGGAGGTCAACCACTATCGGAACACAAATGGAAGTGTCCTCCATCAATTGGTGCTCCTCTGCTAGATCACCAACATCCTCTAGTCATGTGACCGAAGGACATATCTGAGTGTCCACTAGGATAGATGAAGTGGATCTCTGACGGATATCCTCAAGAAGCTCCTCTGATCTGGACTCTGATTCTTGAAGGGATGTCTGTGTGCCTCTCAAGAATCCTCGAGTTCTCTCCAACTCCTGAGTGATTCGGTCCACCTCCAACTCCTGCTCCCTCAGAGCCTCGTGATACATCTCGCCCATCCTCGATAGGTAGTCCCTGTCTGTCAACATCTGCTGGTAGTCGGTCCTCATCATATACACTCTCTCCCTGAGAGAATGAAAGTCATCCATGGAAAATCTCTCATCTAAACTACCATGTGCCACTGATGCCCTCCAACAGTAATCTGCCACCAATGCAAGTGTGTCATCAATGTGCCTAGTGGCTTCCCTGATCATATCCTCACTAACTCTTAGCTATCCTGCTAAGTGGTGTGACTCCTAATCACAGTCATGTTGAGGTGCCACCTCACGTCTCTCAATTCTAGTGCCATCATTGGAATCCCCAACAACACTCCCTGCAGAAGATAAAGTGTTGGACTGCCCATTGTCTATTGTGCCACTGGATCCTCCTGTATGCCATTGCGCCTCATCACTAGATGTTATCTCCCTCTGTATCACACTGTATCCTGTATGAGCAGTTGTATCATCATGTGCACTCACCCTGCTACTATCATTTGCATCTGGATCCCATATAGATGTGTCCAGACACGTGCTATGGTCATCTTAACTAATAAAGAGTGCATCCTCATCAATGCAGGCCGATCCTGGAAGTAAGTGCCCCATCAACCTATCGGTCTCCACAATATGTTCAACTAATGGAGTCTCCAAAATCTGTGACTCAATCTCCTCATGCTTATATGTATGTGTAAGGTCAATTGTCTGCACGTCCTATATCTACTCCTGGATCTGTGGATCCATATGTCCATGGTGACAATGGTTGTGCATCCCTCACACTAGGCTACTCCATCATATCTGAAATGCCACTGATATCCTCATGTGACATGGCTATCATAGATGTCTGAAAAGATGACAAGTGTGTCATGGTCATCATAGGGAGCTTATCATCTCTAGGTGCTAACACGTGTGAATCCTCACTAGTGTCACCACTCTGCTGAGGTGTAAGGTCATCAACAGTATGTGATATGACTACTGAAGCATAAGTGATATCATCCTGTCCATCCCATTGCTCCTCCAATGTGCAAGGGTCATTGTCCTTCTCAAGCGTGCCAAAATCACCAACCTCTGTGCAAGAGTCACTATCACTATTCTTTGTGCAAGAGTCACTATCATCATCGAACTGCTCCAGATAAGAATCTATAAATCCATCCTCACACACCTCATCATCACTGTCATAGCACACCTCAATAATATGCTTCTTACCCTTACCCCTACACCTATGATTTGGTTCCCAAGGCAACTTGCAACTGTAGCACAACTGCGTGCTCCTAATGGGTGTGGGGTTACTTTGTGCTTCCTTCCATCTAGTTTTTGTGGCCATGTATTCCATTGCTTGTTTGACCCAGAATGTAATCTCATTTGTGCTCCACCTAGGATTTTTCATGGATAAATATTGTTGGAATGTTACTTGAGCCCTAGTTCTCTCACTAAGGTCGTAGTATTATTCCCATCTACAATGTACAATCTCTCTTGAAAAATCATTAATATCCATCTCTTCTTATGGAAGACCCCTCTATGGCTTTGCATGCATGTGCTAATTCCCACTGACTGGCAGGAATCTAAGTTTTGATACCACTGTAATGTTCCCAGGCCAAGATGCAAGGAACATCACGGTTTTGGGTGTCTTTTTAAACTTTTACTGGTTGTGGCATTTCATCAAACACTTTGTTGATTTACTTGTTTGTATGTGTTAGCTTGCAGGTTGACCTCTTGATTTCAGCCTTAGGGTTTGTGTTGATGAATTTAATGTGTGTTGCAGCAATAAACAATAAGATACCGTAATGGAACATACCTCAACCATATGCAAGATCAACAATATGATAGACAAGATAAAACACAGATCTGATTTTATTCATAAATAGAAGAACCTGCTACAATGAGGAGGCCGATATGGAATGCTCAACAAATGGCTCTAATAAAGACAATAGAGGCTGCTACAAAATGATCCAATAGAATACAATAAGCCTCCAAAGGTTGAATAACAATGAAGATCGATATAAAAATGAGATCTAGGTTGTATGCACTACCAAACCCTCAACTGGAAAAGCCACGCTCTAGTAGAAGACTGAAACCCTCAATAATTCGGCCCAGCTGAAGAAGCCCCCAAATGAGTCCAATGAAGATGCCAAACTGTATATTGGGATGTGTAGAGTCCCCTCCTAAAATATCAAACCAAAATACCAAGGAATGCTCCTCCAAATGTTGAATCCTCAAGTGGAGTTGTGCCCTCCTGAAAACTGTCAACCCCTACAATTTCGGCCCTAATGAAGGAGACCTCCAAATGCCTCGAAACTCGCTAGAAAGGTAGATCGGGACACTGCAAGTCACTAGGTGAAGTCTCAGGGTCAGATCTGAAGTATAACCCCTCCAAACTGAATAGACTTGAATCTCAAAAATGCCCTCCTTCTCTCCAATTCGCCCCAATGCTCTAGAGAATCATCTGGACCATAAAACTCTCTCAAGAGGCACTAGAAATCATGGCCAATGCCCTGCAAGTAAAATCCAAGTGCTCAAATCTCCAAGAGCCCTCTCAAATTTCTACAATGAACCTTCCTCCAATGGATGGTGCGCCCCCCTTGTTGGAAATCCCCAATGGTGCACCCTCCTTCTCTTCATGTGCCTATGGCTGGTGTAGAACCCTCCTGCGCTGAATAAATCAGAACTAGAATGATGTGGGAGAGTATTGCATCCCTGAGACCAAGCTTGGGACAAGCTAGGTGGAATCATTCATCACTGAATCATCCTCTAGGGTTTGTTAAGTCAAAACCCTCAAAACCCCCAAGAAATTGGCTCACTAGCTAGAAGCCAGATATCAAAAGATAAACATACATGAATGAATGAATAGAGACCCTTGCCTCTTATTTATACTTCTTGCATCCCCTTGTCTCTCCAAAGTGATTTTTCTTTTTAATTATTAATTAATTAATTAATTAACATTTTTACCTCTAAAAAGCACCTTATCTCTCCTAGTGGCTTCCCTGGCCACTGAAATTCACTTCTCATCATCCTACCTTGTATTCATGTTCCTCCCGATTCCAATGAGCTATTACACTGAGAGGTTCCTCCAAGTATTGTGCCCAAAATGACCTCTTCAGTGAATTTAGTTAACTTATAGTTCAAAATCCTCAAAATCATGGAAATCGTCGGTATGCAACGAAACCAAAGCCAATCTATGCAGAATGGATCATAATGATGAAATAGGATGAGCGATGCAAGCCGAACTCCAAAATACCTCTCAATAATCTCTATACTTTCTATAACCTCCATTTGGCTACTGCGGTCATCATAACCCTCTGTAATGTAATGATGTCCCAAAGTGGGGACATTACAGAAGGAGAGGGGAATAAGATTAATAAACAAGTTGTGACACTAAAGAGAGGATAATAAACCTCAAACTGCATGGAACTAATGACAATGGACTCAAATTACTATAGGGTCTAGTGACACAATCACTACTCTCTTACAACAGTCTAGAATGTAGAAGAACTTTTCCCTTCACTAGGGTTGTTGCGAGATGTACTTGCATCACCCAACAAATATGTGAAATTTGACTGGGATTTTGGAATGGTAACAACACCCAGAAAAGTGTCTTTGATGGATTGGAGTGTGCCCACAATGTCCATCATACTAGGTCATTCTTTAGGATCATCTTTTGTGCAAAGCACACCCATAGTTATGGATTGACTAAGGCAATTGAGATCTTTATCTACTTGAGTGTTTGTACTAGTTCTTCTCAATAAGATCTTGTCCACCACTTCCCCTAGTTGATTTGGAAAACTGCTACCCACCCATTTCTGCAAGTTCATTCCTTCCACAAACATGTTGTCGGTAGACTTATTTCCAGTTAGCATCTCCAATAACACTATTCCATAGCTATAAACGTCACCTTTTGTTGTGACATGTCCACCCAATCCATACTTTGCATTCAAACATCCTCATCATAAGGTTTCTAATTCAAAATGTTTAAGAAAATTATGAAACTCGTGACATTGTCTAACATGGAATCTAGTTCAAATAATACCCTAATATCATAATCATATTGTAATTACGATATAGTATTTGTTCAAAAAATAAGCGATTGATTATTTATCACTTTAAAATAAAGATGTAAAAACAATATATAAACAATCATGACCTTAAATTTTTATTTATAAATATTCTTAGAAACATCTACAAGAGTGCAAGAGTTCATGACAAACATGCCTTCATAATTTCATACAATGATCCATCTAGACAAGTACACATAAGCTCTTAAGTTACTTGGTTCTTACACCATTGATTTCTACAAATTACATTATAGTGGAAATAATAAATACCCAAACATGAGGCAGACTCTCTAACACGCATAAGTTTATATTATGTAGTCATTATAGTGGAAATAATAAATACCCAAACATGAGGCACACTCTCTAACATGTATAAGTTTATATTATGTAGTTAAGTTTGTTGCTTTCTTTTATTATACTCACCAATTATCCCCCACAAGGACACACTCCATTCATGAAATAATGGAAATTGTTTGTATCTATCACTATCTCTCCTCACAGTATTGGAAATGAACTTGGTTGCATTGTGGCTACACCACACATGAAGGCTTATGACGATCACACCAAATGAAATTGCTAACTTTTCACTATGATCTAGATCTAGATGTTCTTCCAGATCTAGATGTTCTTCCAGATCTGGATGTTCTTCCAGGTATGTTCATACAACCCCTGCATTTGCCAAAAACTTCCTCTCATTAAAATAACACGCCAGTTTGCACACAAGACAATAAATTAACTCAAGTGTGCACACGAAAAGAATGGAAATGCCAGTATTACTACATGGAGGCAATTGAGGCAATTCATAAATAAATTGGCATGCCATGCTAGAATTAGACTTCAAAGAGCTAATTAATGCACAGAACTATCATTCAAGGGATAACAAGATATGCACAGAACTATCATATGCACAGACTTCGAAAACTAAGAAATTTGCAGAAAGATATGCACAGAACTATCATTCAAGGGATAACAAGTGGTAAAGTTTCCATAATAGTGATACAAGTTCAAAGAAATAATTAATAACGAATTCAGGGCATATATGATTGCAGAAATGTTCCATAGACTTATTACCAAGATGGAGAATAGTTGAGCACAAATTTCCTATAAAATGGGAGTTCAAGGCAATGGACTTTCTTGCTGCTAAGAATGTGAGGATTCAGGATCAATACAGAGTATTGTGCATAAAAACTTCACAAACGCATTGTATCATCATCATGTTATGCGCATCTCTTGCTGCATGAAATACTCCCATTAATTTTACATGTACTATTGAGTAGTTTTCATCTTGTACGCTGCGTGAGTGGAGTATCACTTGAAGCACGTGCCTTCTTTTTCTATTGTGCAATGCCTAAAAAGGCCAAAAATCCTCTCAGATATTTCATTGTCATGGTATGGTTTTGATGTTACCTTGTGAAGCAAAATTGGCTCAATTTCTTCTCTTTCAATTCTTAGATATTAACAGCTGTTTCCAAGTGTGCAGAAGCAAGGGCTGCAACATGGGATGTATTTTAGCATGCAAAAAGGGAAGCACTAGTTCCTTAGATATTAATAGTTGTTTCCAAGTGTGCAAAAGCAAGGGCCGCAGCATGTGATGTATTTTAGCATGCAAAGAGGAAAGCACTAGTTCCTTATCATGGAGAAGCCATTCATTGGTCTTATCATGTAGAAGCAATTCATGTTGGTTGATTCCATGCATAAAAGGAACTCTAGAAGAGAAAGTGTAACAAAACTTTACACATAGGATAAAAAATTGAAATATAAAACATATGATAAAAACTTGAAATATAAAACAAACGTTCTTAATGTAGTAGTCTGAAAATAAAATGGAATTTAGCTAATCACTTAAATACAAAAAATGTATTTTTTCCATGTATTTGTTATGGCAGTATTTCTCTCAGGATGGGGTAGAATAGAATTTGTAGATTACAATGACTAAAAGCCCATCTCATTTGTCATAGAAGTGTGTAAATTTACTGTACTTTAAAAAGAAAGATAGCATAATTTTTTTGCTTGGTAGGACACCCTTTGGCTGCTAGGTTAAGATGGACGAATAGTTATATAAAAGGTTGAATAATAGATTTTTTCATTCCTATTTGTAAAAGGTTTTATAAAAAACATAAACAGTTATATTCACCAAGATATTCCTTTGAGAAATTTCTGAAACGACTATATTATATTCATCAATATATTTTGTTCAATAATTTTGAAACTAAAAAATATTTTTGTTCTTTTCATCATTTAAAAAAAATTCAAAGATCTTGATGTATTTACATGGCCATGACAACATAAATAAAATAAAAACACAATGCATTTTATTGATATTGAACATGCAGTTTTCTTAAGATAAGATATGGAATTTTATAATTGTAAGAACATTTCTAGAACATTGTTCATTGCAGATCTATACTTATTGCTAACACTCACATGTGCCCAATGGTAGAGATGTTGCACAAAGAAGGAAAGAGGAATAAGACTCAAACTACATGCAACTGATGACAATGAACTCAAATTAGTTTATGGTTCAATTAAACAAGCACTAATCCTTTATACTAGAATGAAGAAGAACTATGGGCTTCGACAGTGTTGTTTCGAGCAGTACTTGAATTGCCCAACAAATGTGTTATATCTGATTGCAATTTGGGAATGCCAACAACTCCCAAGAAAGTCTCTCTTATGATTTGGAGTGTACCTACAATGTCCATCATACTAGGTCGTCCTTCTGGGGATTCTTTTGTGTAGAGCAAACCCACATTTATGAGTTGTCTGAGGCAAATGAGATTGTTATCTTCTTCAATGCTCGTACTAGTACTCCTCAATAGAATTATGTCCACCACTTCCCCTACGCGGTTTGGAAAAGCACTACCTACCCATTTTTGCAAGTCCACTCCTTCCACAAACATGTTGTTGGTGGGCTTCTTTCCAGTAAGCATCTCCAATAGAACTATTCCATAGCTATACACATCACCCTTTGTTGTGACACGTCCACCCAATCCATATTCTACATTCAAAAATCATCATTGTAAGATTTTCGATTCACAATGTTTGATAAAAATAGAAAACTCATATCATTGCCTAACATGCTATCTAGTTCAAATAATACCTGGAGGAATGTAGCATGTAGATCCTTTGAGTGCATGTGTGGAAGTGAAAGAAAAATCTTCAGAATTTGCAAAACATATGGTAGCAATGCCAAAGTCTATTAAATATGCTATCATATCTTCACCTAGAAGTACATTGTTGGGTTTTAAATCACAATGGATAACTTGCACGAAACAATGGTGGAGATATGACATGCCTTCAGCAATGTCTATTGCTATATTCAACCTTTGAATCAAAATCAAACCACTTTGTTCTTCATCATCGGGATATAACCTCTTCTCCAAACTTCCATTTGGCATTAATGGAAATATAAGAGCTTTGACTTGGAGGTCCGAATAAGAGGTTATAATTCTAATCAAATTCCGATGTCTGACTCTACCCAAAACCTTGCACTCCCTGTCAAAACTCTTGTAAGCCCCTTCATCCCTTGACCCGTCAAAAAGCACTCCCTATCAAAAATCAATAATCAAGAAGATGACCCTTGACCCATGTAAGAGATTAACTTTGAAATTAGTGGTTAATGATTATTGAGAGATTGATTCCAAGTCCCAATACTATGAAGACTCCACTTAGTTGACTATCAAGGAGTACAAAAAATGTGTATAAGAATCTAGATATTAGGAGGAAAAAACAAAAATGTTTGGGGTTGGTTCCAAGTCTCAATACCATGAAGACCCCACTTAGTTGAATATCAAGTAATAAGAAAAATGTCTAGAAGAGGAGAAAACACAAATGTCTAGTTATGTGTGCAAATCATGCCGTGAAAGAGGGATATGTGATATGTTGCTTCATTACTAGGTGTTAATATCAAGGGTTCATTTTAGAGTTGAAATATCAAGGAATAAGACAAATGTCTAAAAAAAGCTAGATATTAGGAGGAAAAAACACAAATGTCTAGTTATGTGTGCAACTCATGACGTGAAAGAAGGATATGTTGCTTCATTACTAGGTGTTAATATCAAGGGTTCATTTTAGAGTTGAAATATCAAGCAATAAGACAAATGTCTAAAAGAATCTAGATATTAGGAGGAAAAAACACAAATGTCTAGTTATGTGTGCAAATCATGCCATGAAAGAGGGATATGTTGCTTCATTACTAGGTGTTAATAATATCAAGGGTTCATTTTAGAGTTGAAATATCAAGGAATAAGACAAATTGTCTAGAAGAATCTAGATATTAGGAGGAAAAAACACAAATGTCTAGTTATGTGTGTAAATCATGTCATTAAAGAGGGATATGTTGCTTCATTACTAGGTGTTAATATCAAGGGTTCATTTAAGAGTTGAAATATCAAGGAATAAGACAAATGTCTAGAAGAATCTAGATATTAGGAGGAAAAAACACAAATGTCTAGTTCATGCCGTGAAATAGGGATATGTTGCTTCATTACTAGGTATTAATATCAAGGGTTCATTAATGTTTAAAATGTTGCTTCATGGAAAGGTGTTAATATGAGGAATTTATTAATGACCGAAATAAGGTGTGGGATAAATTGTTGATAGTCATCTTTAAGCCCTATATTCATATTTGACAGATGGAATTTTTTTTGGGTGATTAATTTCATAGACCAATAGTCAATAAGATGACCGTTTACATGTGTAAGATATTAAATTTGAAATTAGTGGTTAATGACTATTGGGGATTGATTCCAAGTCTCAGCACTATGAAGACCCCACTTAGTTGACTATCAAGGAGTACCAAAAAAGGAGGAAAAAACACAAATGTTTGGGATTGGTTCCAAGTCCAATACTTTGAATGCCCCACTAAGTTGAAAATCAAGAAATAAGAAAAATGTCTAGAAGAATCTAGATACTAGGAGGAAAAAACACAAATGTCTAGTTATGTGTGAAAAGCATGTCGTGAAAGAGGGATATGTTGCTTCATTACTAGGTGTTAATACCAAGGGTTCATTTTAGAGTTAAATATCAAGGAATAAGACAAATGTCTAGAAGAATCTAGATATTAGGAGGAACAAACACAAATGGCTAGTTCATGTTGTGAAAGAGGGATATGTTGAGGTGTTAATATCAAGGGTTCATTAATCTTTAAAATGTTTCTTCATGGCAAGGTGTTAATATGAGGAATTTATTAATGGCTAAAATAAGGTGTTACACATTTAAAATAATAATGGTTTAGAAGCTAGGGTCAAATCTCGCTAGAGTGATTGGTTTTGATGGCCCTCGTTTTGTAAGGTGATCTAGGTTCGAAACTCAGATAGCTGGGAGGAGAAACCTAAAATCTAACCATGCTAAGGGTTGGTGTGGTCCAGGCTAGGTGTGATCCTCGTGTGATTTTGATGTCTTAGAGACCCTTGGGTTGCGGTTTCGTAGACCACAGGCTAGTCTTGCAAGTCACGAACAAACTAGCAAACAAAAAAAAATGGTTTAGAAGCTAGGAAGAGATGGAAAAACAAATAAACATAACTTTTGTTGTCTGAGTCGAGCTTGTGTGCCCATGGTAGGAGGTTTTTAGCATGTTTTTAGAACGGGGCCCATGGAGCACTCGTATCTACTGTAAAAAGTGTTTTCATGTTGGATCTTTGATATTGGGTTTGTTGTATATTCTCCTTCGATCACTTGGTGCCATATCCTAGCACAATTGTTGTGGCTTGTGGGAAAAATATTTAAAAAAATATTTGTTGAAGGAAGAGAAGAAAAGCATCAAGTCGTAGATGTGAAAAGAAATCATTGAGAGGATGTTGAGTTATTCTCTGAGAGACAATTATATTGATTTTCATAAAGGATTAAATGATATTTTGAAGTTAGAATATTACAGTAGAAGATGTGTAAGATACACCTAGAGGGTTCTCTCCATGTCATAGAATTATGTTCAATTGTTGTGAACAAGGTTTGAGATTTGTTAAGGGGTAAGATGTTACAGGTATTAACTAACTGAGAGGGGGGATGAATCAGTTAGTGTGGATTATTAACAATTTCTCTCATTTTTAACTTTGA
>CBVK0100135090.1:0-14546 GCA_900067695.1 Picea abies | reverse complement strand
TGAAAATAAACTCTTGGTGATGTCTTTATCCTTACTCTTTGTATGAGACCACTTGTCTAAAATTAATTTTTCAAGTGCTTCCTCGGAAAGTGATATCCACTCATAATGGTGAAATGATTTCCACCATATGAGAGCATCATCTTTGAAACCTCAGTCTACAAAATATTTCCACTTCCCATTACATAATGACTTGTGAGATTGTATAAATTAATCAATACTAGGGACATCATCTCTTCCAGTAAAAACTATCATTCTTGGAATAAATATTCAACAAAAACTAGGGTGTAGAAATAATTTACTGCAGAAAATCATGGATTTTTCTGGAAAAACCCTGAAAAATTGTTGAATTTAAAATGCTCATAACTTTACTTCTCAGACTCTATTTTGGCCGATGTTTTTTTTTTTAAATTGATTATTTTTCCGAGATGAATTTAAATGTCCAATTGTTTTACCAAATTATACAAATAAATTTTCATATATGAACTTGAATTGTGTTGCCCTCTTTTTTTTTTGTAGAAAAATTAGCAAAAAGAGCAAAACTTTCTCCCCTTCTTTGGCCAAGGAAATTTCTCTAATACCAATTGTTAAGTACCTAAATATATCTGAAGACAAATCTCAAAATAAAACCACAATATCAACAAGAATAATCCAAACCATTCATCAAATACTAAACACAAGAAATAGAGAAAACCCTTGATATAGGGTAACACCATATATTATTCCTTATGGAAGGAATGCACTCCTCAAGCACTATTTGATTGTTACAATGACCATATTCTTCACTATATTCATTACATTGCTTACACTTCTTTATATAGATCTCTCTATCTCCTAGGAACCTTTTAGAGATCCTTCTCACATTTATTACATCTAACTACCATAGTGGGTCTTTAGGGTACCTCCCTAGGTACCCCATATTACCTCCCTAGGTATACTACATAGTACCAAGAATTGGCAGGAATAGGATTGTAATAATTTTTATTTTTAGTTAAGGAGGCCTCATTATGCCATCCCTCTTCATCTTCGTGTGTACCTTTTTTCTCAGCAACAATTTTGTACAACCCTTTCTATTTTACATTCTTTGTAGGTTTAATATCCAGGTCATATTCCTTTAGTTCAGTCATCCAATGAGCTCTTTTTTCACTACAATCTTTCTGCATTGGAAATTTTTTTATTGCAATGTAAGGCACTAACCCTTGGTTTGATATTTCAGAAGGTAAGTTATGAAGTGTTTGATTTATTTGTAAAAAACATAGGATTTCTAATCAACTTCAATATATTTTAGTTCTTCCCCTTGTAGTCGTGAACTCATGAATGCAATTGGGACTTCAGTTTTTCATCATTCCTATGAGTAAGTATAGTTTCATATGCAATGTGAGAAGAAAATATGTACAATATGAAATTTTTATCAAAATTAGGGTTCATCAAAGGATCTCTTTCTATCTCTTCCCTAATATGGACAAAAGATTATATTTCTTTAGGACCCCATTTAAGTTTTTCATTTTTCTTTATCGTGTCTTGAATAGGTTAGATAGTTTTAGCAAAGTTGGGACAAATTTGCATATAAAAATTATTTTACCAAGAAAATATTACATAGAATTCTTGTTGTGTGGAAAATAAATCTTAGAAATTGTTATGTTCTCGTAGGTTCAATCATTATTTCTGATTTCAATATAATAAATCCTATAAGTGTTTCCTCATTTACTATAAAAACATACTTATTAGGATTGATATAAATGGCATACATTCTATATCGATCAGAAATATGTCTAAGGTGATTGACATGATATTTTTTGTTTCATGAGAACATAGTTACATTTTCGAGATATACCACAATACACTTCCAAATTAATCCTTGAAAGGAAATGTCCATTGCTCTATAAAAGGTAGATTCAACATTAATCAATCCAAATGGAATCTTTCAATAAGCATAGGTTCCCCATTTGGTTCTAAAACTTGTCTTCAGTTGATCATTATGAGAAACTAGGACTTGGTTGTATCCTGAGAAACCATATAGTAGAGATATCATTTCAGAACCTGAAACACATTGTAACATTTGCTCCAAAGGAGGAACATGGTGATTATCCTTTCAATATGTTATGTTCAGGTTCCTAAAATCCACATACAACCTAATGTCTCCATTATTTTTTCTTACCAGGATGAAGTACACTATCCATTTTGTATCTCTTACTAGGAATATGATTTTAGTAGCTAGTATCTTATTTAACTCTCCTTTCTCCAAAGGTTCTAGATCAAGGTGTATCTTTCTTAATTTATACTAAAAGGGTTTTGTGTCCAATTTCAATGGAATAAAATGTTGGATGATATTAGTATGAAAGGTTTTAATATCATCATAATTCTAGGAAAATATATCTCTATACTCTCTAAATAATTTGATGAAGGAATTTTTTCCGATGGAGAAAAACTAGCTCCAAGATCAACAGTCTAAGGATTCTTATATTTTCCCAAATTTATAACCTCATACTGCATATAGGAACTATTAGTTTTACAATTGTCCACCCTCTTGATTTTTTTTTACAATTGGCAAGCGCAGAAGTTGAAGGAGAATCTAATGTTGAAGTTTTTATTTTGCTTTTGGTATTATAGGAATTTTGAGAAATATGAATCTCTTCACTATCTTCACCTTCTTCTCCGAATAAGCTATGAGAAACATCCTGCAAATAATTAAATTTTTTTTGGAGGCCTCTTCTCCATCACATTATTGATCTTATTTTCTTGTTTCCTCTTTTTCATCTTGCCCGCCCGAGGAGGATTCCCCACTCTTTTTAATCACGTTGATAAAAACTTTCATGTTAATTGTCTTTGTACGTTTCAACCAATTTCGTTTTTGAAAGGAGGCTTGAAAAACCTTTTGGTAGATGTGCCTTCTCAAGATTTTATTTTTAAATAAAAAAAATCATTTGACAGTTTAATAATAATCCTTTTCAATCTCTCCATGCCCATATTTCTTATCATAGGGAGATTGGTTTGGAGGATTTGTCTTCTTTTTGGATGATGCATCCTTTTCTATTTCCCATCCCAAGTTACCCTTAATACTAAGCATATATTTTTCAACTTTTATAGCCTCTTTAAAGGTCAAGTCAATGGTATTTTTCTCTACTCTTTTAAAAAACACAACCATGGTCGTTGGAAACGATAAAGTGTAAAATTTAATTAACACATATTTATCATGTTTAGAAGTCTCTGGAATTTTATTTATTAGTGATAGAATTTTTTATTAAAATATTTGAATTTTTCTTTAGGGTCCATTTTAATTCTATATAACTCCAAAACTAAAATTGTTGGGTTTTTTTCATCTCCAAACTTGTTTGAAAAATTAATTTCAAAATCCTCTCAACTTTTAATTGATCATTGTCTAAGAAAAAAAATACCATGTTGATTATTTTCCTTCGAAGGTGTAAGGGAATAACCTGAAAACCACATCCACATGTTGAACATTCATTAATATAACTACAAGCATGAATTTATTAATGTGATCTTTTGCAGAATATTTTGTTTTAGCTTCAAACTTTGGAAGAATTTTTTTAGGATGTTTAGGTAAAGGATGTGGATCTCCTGGAACAACAACATCCTGGGAAAGAAAAGGTGGAATAGAATTAGTGTTGGCCATATTTCTTTTGGTACTATTTTCTAGAGCATTTTTTGAGGGGTCTTCTCCTAAAGAATATTCCTTAGAAGAGTATTTGGGAGTTACTAGAGGAGAATCAGGGGGGAAGTGAAAGTCTACCAGCAACGGTAGATAAAACTTCTTCAATACTTACCTCAAAAGGATGATATATTCCCTTGAATATATTGGAAAGGTTGTAATTAGGCATTGTAGTCATTGGAATTACTGTGTATATTAGGAAAATGCGGTTGATTCGTGGTTTGCATTCAAGTTGTTGATGCCTTCTAGAGAGAGGATACTCAATGGGTTCTTGTCCAGTTTGTATACTCAAACCTTGGGTCAAAGCATGAGAGTATTCAACCAATTGAGAAATTTCAACAACTTATATTGGTTGAGACACACTCTAATGAATGAAGATTTGAGTAGGGGTAGGAACTAGAGTCTTCTACAGGTCCATGGTATGCTTGGGGTGGGGAGTACGAGATTCACTAGGCTAAGCAAGATTAGTTCACAAAATAAAATATCTAGGGTCAAGATTATACACATTTTCCTTTTTATCCATTCATCTTTATGGCCCTCCTTCTAGTGATAATTTTGTTGATGGGTCTAAATGGCTAGTCAATCAATAAGGGAGAATGCCCGATGGTGAGTCCCAATTGGACTCACTCTCACTTGGGGTAGAAAAATCCAACAATTATGTCATCCTAGTTGCTACTAATATTTTTCTTTAAAAAGTAGAGAAGGAAATCAAATTTACTTCCAACAACTATTCTAATTTTAAATATATTTATTGAAAATAAAACTATATAGTTATCTTTCTAACCTATCATGATCAAGATCTAATATAAAGATTCAAGTACAACATTAAATTGTATTACTTGAAATTTGGAGGAATCCATAGTGTCGACAATATATAAACAAAAATAAACCCGATATAGCATATACAAAAGTATTTACTAAACTGAATATATCACCACTATATATGATAACAACCATGCACATATCAATTTTATTAAACATATACACAGAAAAAATTCATATGCATGAGTTCTTATAAAACCAATTAACATTCACTAAAACAAAGAGAAATCCCACAGTAAAATAAAATAACATCCATGGCCACCAAATAGTGATTTTGTCCTTTATTCATGCAATAAGAATATTACAATAAGATGTCAGGAAAAGGTCCTTTACTCTAATACAATCACTCTCTTTTATAGAACAAGAGAGGCTCTTCAACTTCTGTAACTACCAAGGATAGAGTTAAAACATTTCATCCTACCCCTTTTTTCCTTTTATACATTTTGAATTCCCTTTACATTTGAATCTAATACATTAGCTATCTACAACATTCAAGTGGCCTTTTTCATGACTAAACTATATCTATAAGAGATCCACCTATCATAATATTTGGAGAGTTCTTCTATATTGTTCGACTTCATTTTTTCAAATTGTAACTCCCCATCATAAATCCTTTTATTAACCACTCACTCCAAATCTTTGTGCACCTTTTTAATGTAGGAATCAACCATAGTTGTAATCTTTACTATCCTTATCAAGTAGTTATTCAATGCATACTTTATTATGTCATTGAGCTGGGAAATTTCTTGTTATTTGTTGTCTCAAATATTCTCAACTTATGCAATCTGTATCTTACTGGGAACTACTTCAATTCATCCATAACAGGAATTCCAAACTATTATAAGATATCATATGTTGAATTACATAGTTTGAATCAAGTTTTAGAGGTGATCTATATAGTTTCCTCAATGTCCTCACAGGAGGACATCAAGGTGTCCATTAGTGCCTATTTTTTCCCCTTTTATCTATGATCAAATCTAGGGAGGTTTGAAGGAGTATCAGTATAACATTCCTGCCAATCCATAACTACATCAAAAGCATCTTAGGTAGCTTTTCTTTTCTCCATTTTCTCTTTCACTTGATCTAAAATCCTTGTCGAATCACCATGATATTGTTAAATTCCATTCAACTCAAAGAAGAAATGTTTATGATCTTCCCTTAGATATTTATTTTTTGTCAAGCCCACTTCTTCCACAATTTCAAGGATGACGCAAGTTTTGTTTCTCTCTTTAATTTTGGCTTCAAGAGTACTCACTTTCTCTCCATATTATATAATCTTTAACTTGTGTTGCTCAGTAAGAGTGACATTTTCCTAGTGCTTTGTTCTCAAATACTCCATTTAATGTAAATGTGTCTTCTTCAAATGTTATTTCTTAATTTTGTACAATAGATCTTTCTCATAGGCATGTTGCCTAAAATAATTTTCTATCTAATATATTTTTTGCTTCAATTGGTCTTCTAGGACCAATTCCTTTGCCTTGTATTTGTTTAGTGTAGCATTCATCTCACTAATGGTGATTGATTTTGATCATGCAAAGGAATTCAAGGAAAAGGTTGTGTCCTCTACATTTTGTTCAGTATCCTTCCTGAGGTTCCATAAAATAATCTATCTAATGACTCCTTCCTAAGAGTGTCTTCTATCTTTTGTCTCTTTGTTGGTCTCTTGGAAATACCTATTTTGGGTTTGCTGAAAAAATAATCTCCCAGGGATACCACAACATCATCAAAATCAACTATATGGGAGAATCCATCTAGTATTGTATTGAGTGGCTTGCCAGGATTGGTGGGAGAACGAAGTAGTGTGATCCCCTATGTAATGTTTGGGCTAGTTCCTTTGTTTCTATCTTCCTCTTATTTCCTTTTTCTCTTCCTTTGTTTTCCTAATTTCTTATTATTTCCTCTTGTTTTCCATCTCTTCCCTATTTTTCTCTTCTTCCTCTTTCCTCTTGTTTTCTTCTTCTATAGCCTGTCATATTTCTTCATGTTCCTTCTTCTTTTCTTCAACTCTCTTCGGCCTTATTCCTTTCCTCCTTTTCTTTATTTCTAGATACTTCCTCTTATTGTTCCTTATGCATTGTTAACTTCTCCTAAGCCTCTATACATGTTTTAAACTATTCTTATGCTTTCTCTATCTGAGCCTTATTTTTGGCTTCATATTCCTCTTGTTCACTAGCTAACATTTTTTCCCTTTGTTTCTTGGTCACATTTATTTTCTCTTCTTGCTCAACTTGTAACTGCGTTTGTTCTTGTTTATCTTTAATCTTAGCCAATACTTCCTCAAAGGTCATAGATCCTTAAAAAATGATATATGGGGGATTTGGATCATTCTTCAAAGGGTATATCATTCCCAAGGATATGATATGTTCTCCTACCACACCCCTTGGGTTATGGTTTCTGGCCTCACCTGCAGACAAACAAATATGCTTTAGAGTTGTGGTCTCCTTCCTTGCATGGGAGACATTTAATAAAGAGAACATTGCCACTTTGATGGGAAACTTTGTCCAGATCTTTTTTGAACTTGAAGATGAAAATGCAGTAATCCTTTCTTCAATTGTTTGATAATATTTTTTTAGTGTAGCTAGGAGAATAATATAGGGTACCTAGGGAGGTACACAAGGGGAATAATAGTATATATGTATTGTTATGTATGAAGGACACTTTTAATAAATAAGGCCTAGTGTGAACACAATGAATGTAAGAGGGATTAATAGAGGGTTCCACTTCTAGAATGTTTCTCCTCTAGAATTTTCTTAATGTTATAGCCTTAATTTCCACCCTACAGGCCAGAAGGGAGTTCATAAGAAGATGAAAGCCAAAATACATATTTTTCTTGAGATTTGGGCCCTTTTTGTAGGTCATTGTGGGTCTCATAGGAGACAACACGCAATGATCATCGCACATCATCTATGGTGCACCAAGCAGTGATATGTCAAACCTTCTAGATAGGAAAGGGATAAGTTGTATATTTTTTGCATGAGCCTAGGAACTCATAACATTCAAGTCTCTAGTGGTCTCTAGAAGATATAGAAGCTCTCTCAAGCAACATTCAAGTCTCTAGTGGTCTCTAGAAGATATAGAAGCTCTCTCAAGCCTCTTCCAAGGATCTATATAATAAAGGCAAGTCTGGCAAAAGAGAAGGAATAATCATTTGAAGAGTTATGTTGGTCAATCTAGAGGAGTTGAGGAGAAGCAAGGAGAAAGTATCCAAAGAGGATGCATCTTTATCAAGGTATCACATTGTATGTATTCTCTAATTTTTAATCAAAATATTATTGGTTTTCCCCCAAATGTTTTGCATATTATTTGTAAATGTTTGGATCTAATCTTATAATAAATATATCAAGATAGATCTAGCGAATTTGATTTTCCTAACACTAGAAGGATAATAGATAGGTGGTTGTTTGTATCCTTGTGTGCAGGAAGTAGATTGCAGAAGTTAGAACTGGATCTCAGGAGTTGCAATAGCCAAGACATGTGAGGAAAATCGCCAATCCAAGGTATGTTCAACCTCCTTCTTGGGTAAAAGGGGAAAATTTTACTCAGATATATGAATACCATAGGAATATAGCCTTCGTTATGTCTAGGATCAATAGGCAGATCCTAGGGAGATATTGTTGTTTACCCTGTGAGATCCTTGTGATATTTTATCTATAACACTTAGGAGGTAGGTAGCACTATATAAAGGGGTGTAAATAATGTAATGGGCATGTTGAGAATTATTTTATTTGGAGCATAGCTCATTACGAGGTTTCCGCCTCGAAGAGGAAAGTGATCAAGAGTGGATGCCTTCCTTAAAAATAATGATTGTATGGTGTTTCCCTAACTTAAGAGTTTAATAGTAATAAAGTGGGGATTTCTTCTATATTGTCCTTGAATCTATTGTGGTGATTTTTTATTTGCAAATATTTGGTACTTAACAAATTTCCCTGACAATTAATATGTCGAGGACATATTTGGGATGTAGATGTGGGGAAAAGGTGCACCCAAATAATTTGATCTAGTTATAGTGTTTACACATGTACAAATACCCTATAACTACGAGGGATTCTATATTGTTCCTTGTGACAATATCAAAGGTGGTTGATTATATGGTGAAAAATAGAAGTGTCAGGAAATGATCACATGTATCATCTAAATTCTTCCTAAAAAAAAATTCCATAACTCAAAACAAGATATATTACAGGGGTAGACTAGGGTTCTATTTCCAACCCATTGAAGGAAAATAATTTACTAAACATATAACATCAATTAAATATGAAAACATGTAAAAACCTATTTTTTTTCTCAATTGTGCATCTCTGACTTCTATGAAAATGTTGGTAGATGGGATATGGGCCCAACTGAATACATGCCCTACCTTAACTACATAGTGTACTATTGGTGTCCACTCCAACTTAAAATGAATGCATCCTTCTTCACTGCATAGCCTACACATCATCATTGCTAGTACCTAATAGGGTTGTTTGAAGTATTGGATATTATACAACATATTATCCTTATGTTTGAAATGCTTGTATTCATCCCACAACTCTTTGATTATGTCAACCATATTGGAGTTTACTCCACTGAATGTATATAGGAACTGTTTGTTTAAGTATACTACATGCTTCTGTAGTTGGTACCTTATATGAAAATCATCTAGCTTAAATGGGGCTACAAGGGTTCCTTCCTCGTTCACTATGATGGACTTCTTTGACTCCAGATGTGAGAAAACCCATTAATCGCATCATTATTGATCTGTAAATTGTCATGGATATTCCATTGGAATAGTTTGTCACAACATATATTATAAATAAAACTAAAATCTACACTATGAAGGTTAAATTACTTTATTGATCTATAAACTTTAGTGAATATTCCACTAGAAGAGTTCATCGCAACAGGTCTGATAAATAAAACTGAAATCTACACTATGAAGGTTAAATTCCTTTAGATTCCAAAATTTTTAGTTATTGATATTCTTCTTATGCATGAAAGAAAAAAATACTAAAAATAGAGAACAATAAAATACAGTCACGCACCATCCACAAAATAACACAAAGATTTTCTCTGGGAAACCCTTGTGGGAGAAAACCTAGCTAAAAGGTGAGGTTGCTCTACTCTCTTTTTTCTAGTATGGAAATAATGTAAATACAAAGGAGAAGGAACTCTCTATGGAGTTACCTAAGACTTATGTTATTTCATCTTGTTACATAACATTAACCTCCTATTTTATGTTCACTAATTTCCCACTCCCTATTGGCATTGTTTCATGATTACGTGCATCCTTCTTAGCATTGGGGAGTTTAGAACCAACGTTCATCTAGAGTTGACCAAAAAAAAACCCAAATAATCAACATATCAATATTCATTCAAGGCTGAAGAAGGTTTCACCCGAGACACAATGAGGATCACAAAGACCATATGGTCTTGTGACAGGGATGAAGGATTAAATGAACGGGTATCAATTTGGGATGGAATTAATGTGATCCATTAACATAAAATTATTATTAATTGATAAGTAAAACAATACACACACATATCCAAATAACACATCAATGATACATGATAGATCATAACTATTGTAGCTTTATTATTCCTTCAATTCCATACAACACAAGCATACATTAAGAAAACTATATTCAGCAACAACATAATATCATGTCCTCTTTAGATAATTCCCCAAACTTAAAACAACTGCACCGTGATCATCCTTATAAACCTCAGACATATGACATACTTATACTTATAGTAAGAAGCATTACAATATTACAAATTCTCAAAGTGGGATTCGGCACACAACACTCAATGAATATTTTGCGTGGGTGTCTAACTCTTTCACCATCTAACTCTATTTCTGATGTCGCTTCTTACTTTTATAGCTTTCTCTACTCTAGAGATCTATCTCTTTTTTCTATTCTCCACTCGCTCTACTGACAAATTTCCTCACATGCTTCTGGAACCTGCCTCCAATCCATGTAGCCTTCTAAAATCATGGTGATCTTAACTGCCTCACTATCTCATCTTTTGTCAGCTCCATGTTCCCTTGTGTTGTTGTCCTTAATCATTAGAGAATATTTATCGTTGATTCCTTTCTTGATTCCAACATGTGGCTTCTTAATTTCTGGTGCTACTAACAAAAATCAAACCAGAGCACATATTTCATATCTTAGACTTGGTGCAAAATATCAAAACTCAGTTCGACACACACTTCTTGTCCATCTTTGTGAATTTAGCTTAGGCTCACACAAAAGTGAAATGGATGCGTACAAAACTTGGAAGAAGAACACAAAAAACTTGGAATGTGTGTGCAAAACTTTTTTTGTGTGAGAACGTGAAATTAACCCAAAAATTTGGGTGCCAACAGGCCCCCACCACTATTAATTGGCTCATCCTCAAGCCAAAAAATTCATGGAATTACCGCCACAACATATGAGACATTGCTTATGAGTTCCTTTACGAACTACTTAAAGAGGCACTCAGGCTCATTAATGTATCCCTGGAGATCCTGCATGAGTTGAACAATGGTCACGAATTCAACTAATGTGACATGAGAAGTTGTTAGGTCAGTTTTATTTATTTTCTCAATGATAGGGTCGACAATAACCTACACATCGGAAATATTTGTAAACAAGAACAAGGAATTATCAGTCACAGAAGAGATCATCTCAAACATATTCTACTACTCAGCATGAGATGCAGTGATCTCCATTGTTTTTTGCTACAATTGCTAGCATTGTCATGGCATGATCCTTGGGAGGAAAAGAAGCCAGATCTCTCTTTTTTTATGTGACCTCCATCTATGTCGTGCAAACTTGATATTCGATTTAGATAATTTTGATGGAGTTGGATATGGGTCCACAGGGAAAATACGCATTCAACCATGTTGAAGAATGCTTCCACCTAACGTTAGCTATAGTGGAGAGGGGCTTGGGACAAATTAATTAATTGTTGGAATTGAGTGACAGTTGGATTGGTTTGGTGGATTGGTTGTCGAAGGGAAGAAAGATGTGATTTTATATTTTGCAGGAAGGATTTTACCACCAAGAGTTTAAATCCTAGAAGGATGCCACGCCCTTGTGAAGAAGTAGTGGGAATATGTGCATGTAGGATATCCATGGCTTCAATAAGGTCGATGAACTTTGTACTGAGCTAAGTGTACTAGGTCTAGGAGAATATATGTGTTGCACTTTATGTTTCATACCTCCTATGTAATTCTTGTTGATCCTAAATTTCCTTTTGATATTTCTTGTGTGTCTGGTTATGTGTGGTGATGTCTACCTGATGCTAGAGTTGTAACTGTACATGATCTTGTCCCAATCTATCATTGCGCTCACTTAAATCAGAGAGCATGGTGGTAGCACAGTATTGTATCATGGGAGTTGGAATCGGTGCCAATGGGATACCACCACGATTGGCATCTATAGTAAGTAATGTTGGGGGGTCCAATATAAGGACCTGAGTGGAGGTATTGGAATTAATTTTGAAAGCCGAAAGTCGTTGACTAGTTTCTAGGACTAGTGTTGTAACCCCAATTTTTCGACATAGATGGTCGACATTGCGTATAGCCTCTAGATCTATTTCTTTTTGTAGAAAAAATTAACGTTTTAAGGAATCTATTAATATGGCGAGACATGACACCATATAGATGGAACCCTGACATGTGGAGAGAACAATATTATGGACAGATGGGTTAGTCCACTCTCATTTTTTCCCGACTGGGGTGGATTGTGCTTGCGGCTACATAGGATGGGGATCTCGAGAGTCATTTTCGTTCATATTAGCATTGGAACCCATACCTTGGGGATCGCATGTTGTGCTTGATACCACATAGCTTCATCCTTATTTTAGTCCTGATTGTGCTTAATGTGTGTTTCTAGAGTATCAATGTCCTCAGCTAGAAGTGGTTGGAGATGACCAGGCCATTTAGATATATTCTTTCATAATGCAGAATGGGAAGAGTGTCATTGTAAATCCATGATAATCATAGGGATAGATGAAAATTTTATGGATAGTACATTAAAATAAAAGGTATAAATTATACATGTTCAAGAGGGTGCACGAGATGTGATCTTGCGAAGTAGTTTCCTAGATTAGTCGTTGGTACCAAATCTGAAACAACGCGTCATTGGAATCTTTGGAATGAGGATCCTTTCTTTCATGAAGTTGCAAGAATAAAGGAGCTTCAAAGATATGCCTACTTCCAGCAGGTTGTTCAAAACCCCAAGGGGGCTGCCAAAGCACCATAGCAAGAAGCAGTAGAATCCAATTGTAATGAAACTCTTTCCCATATTTTTGGGCATCTAAGAAATCATCAATCAATTCATTCATTATATATCGAGCCCAAACCATATGAACAATGGCTACGCATCGTTCGGATGCGAAAAATACCTTGAATGACAACTCCTCCTTTGTACAATTGCGCAAAAAATTTTAGGCTATCAACTACATAGCAAAGCGAACGGATTAGGCATTTATTTCTGAAATGAGTAACCCACGTTGACCATGGTGTGTACCATATCTGCCATAGATATCATGTTCTACAGAATATTTAGTGGATAAGGATTTTTTCATCTCATCTCCATGCATATGTAGGTGGTAACATGACATATCGTTGCTTCATTGACTAGATCTTTCCCCCCAGCCACAAGTACCCACCGTCTAGGAGGGTGAGTAAAATATGGACACATAGGGTGACAATCCCAGTATGCCCAAAATGAGGTTACTCAATCAGAGGGATAATTCCATATTTTCCAAGGGGTTGGAACCACATTTGGGTGAGCACTAATGGGTTACCATCTACACTTAGAACGGTGTAGGATAATGGTGGAAGGCCAAGGTGGGGAACTGCTCAAGGTCATAGACATTGTGATTGGTGAATTTGACATCCTGCACTCTCCCCATATGAAAAACCATGAAACTCACATTCCTAGGTAATGGTGAGTATGATGTTTGTTGGTATTCAGAAACCTTAGACTGATTTTGGCGATGTGGTCTAGTTAATGAAGCCATGAGAATTATTTCGGCGTGGTTCTGTGGAAAGATACTACTGGGAAAAAATGATGATACTTCCACTCACATTTACTACTATTGTGCCCTTCCAACTAATATTGTGTACCCTCTTTTTATATATGGAGGAAAGTTTTCACTGAGATGGCCAACATTAAAGATGAAAATGGAAAGTTACTAAGCGGGTATGTAAAACAACTTGGAGGTGTAGTGAGGGTTATTAAAATCCGAGAGTGTCATAGAGTAACCATAATTGTCTTATGTCTCATTCATATGTATACTATTCCCAAAATCCCATCAATATATCTATGATCAGAAGTTATGTGATCCGTTTTCGTCGGCATTCATGATTTTTGAAATGTATCAATCTTTGTGCATTAATGGCGCATGATGACCAATTTTACCATCAAACTTGCAAATTATATGGGGAGTTCGTAGCATTTATTGTTGAAGGCCCTGTTAATGATTGTTTCCTTTAGGAATCGTATAATGAACACATCAATGTATTAATTCAGGAGAAGACTAGGGCTGTAGAGCCTTGATTATGACAAGTGTTGCTTGAGGATCCTGATTATCTTCATGTTTCATAGGTATTTGTTTTCAGCCATGTTTATACCCCATGAAGAATGTACACCCTGGAATATTGTACACCCCTCCGTATGGTGGGGTTGGAGGTGGGACTTTCCCCCTATGCAGGGTCTAGGGGAAAGAGGGCCCCCGATGGGGGTTCGTGGGACAGTGTTCCCTGATGGGGATTCGAAGGAGAAGCCCCTGAAGGAAAATTTTCCTTGTAAATTTATGTTGTAATTTCATAGTAAATATGGGCCATTAATTATAAGGTCGCATATATGACGATAGAAGTTATGTTAGGGTTTTTTCCCCCAAAAGGAAACCCTCTTCTATGAGGGAATTGTATTGTGGTTGTGTATCATTGTGAATATTGTATTATGGGAGAGGAGACTATGAGAGAAAGAAGAGAAAGTTACAATAGGTGTGATGTTGTTTGTATCCCTTCATTTGTTGGATAATAAAAAGGAAGGACCTGACAATTTCTTTGGTGGACGTAGCC
>CBVK0100135089.1:0-14546 GCA_900067695.1 Picea abies | reverse complement strand
CACTAGCCCATTTTACATACCAATGTCCTATGATCCTCGCCTACAGGCAACGTCAAGTGGCCCTGTGTCACCAACCCACAGAGGCAATAATCGACATTACTCCACCTCTCGAGAATCGTCATGTCATTTCTCCATAGCCCGAGGCACTCCCATCACCTCCATGGTTCTTACATGATGTCACTGAGGATCTACCCTGCAACCCCCCCAACTCTCCTGTTCATACGGCAACCCTCCACCCAACCACCACAGGTACCCCTCAGCACTTCAACATATGGTTTATGTCAAGTGAACCCTCACCCTCTGCTTGTACCCCTCCCCTTGCTTCTCCAGCAGGGGGCAATCACACTAGCATCGAGATCACTCATCACGACCCCTTATATTATCGACGTTTCCAAAACGACGAGGAAATAATGGAAGAGCTACACAACCCAGACTCTCCCTGGGATGCACTACATCATCATGCACTCTTCCTCCCATAGGAAGCCCTCATGCCTCCTAATCAAAACCCCATGTATGCGATCGAAACCAAAGATTTTATCCCATCTAGGCCTATCGATTGGTTCAAAAATCCCATTCCTGCCCCTGATGCGTTCGAAGAAGGAAACATGGCTAACATTCCCCTCACCATCAAAATCTACATTTCCATTAAAAACGACGTCATCGAAGAAATCATCATTGGAGCTGCTTGCACTCTTCAGGAAATTACCGCATATAAAGCCCTCTTCCAGGAATACTGGGACATTTTTGCTTGGTCATACACGGAGATGCCTGGCCTTGACCCATCTATTGTCGAACATCGCATCGACACCTGGCCTGACATCACACCAGTTCGCCAGAAAAAGCAACCGCTACACCCTTCCAAGGTCGCGGCTATCAAAGCGAAAATTGACAAATTACGTACGGCCGGATTTATTTATCCCATCGCTTACACTTCATGGGTTTCCAACCCTGTACCTATCGACAAAAAACAGGGCACTATCCACATTTTCACAGACTTTCGCGATCTCAATAACGCATGTCCAAAAGACAACTTCTCAACGCCTTTCATCAATCAGATTATCGACGACTGTGTGGGCCACGAGGCTCTCTCCTTTATGGACGGATTCTCTGGCTATAACCAAATTCAAATCCACCCAGCTGATCAATACAAAACCACATTCATTACCCCGTGGGGTACTTTCACATATCGTGTCATGCCTTTCGGCTTAAAAAATGCCGGTGCAACCTTCCAGCGGGCGATGACATACATATTTCACGATCTGGCTGAAATCATCCTCGCCTACTTAGATGAACTCACAGCTCGCTCCAAGAAACGCACCCAACATCTTGATGATTTACGAATCATTTTTCAACGGTGTCGTCAGTACAACATTCGCTTGAATCCTCTCAAGTGTGTGTTCTGTGTCACCGCTGGGCGCCTCCTTGGTTTTATTGTTTCCCAAAATGGTATTACCGTAGACCCCATCAAAGTCAAAGCCATCACCGAAATTCCACCTCCTCAGAATTTACGACAACTGCAGAGTCTGCAGGGCAAAGCTAACTTCTTCAGATGCTTTGTTCCTGATTACGCCATACGCGTGCATGGTTTCCTTCTCTTACTACGTCACAACATCCCCTTTCACTGGGACGACTATTGCCAACAGTCATTTGACGACCTCAAAGAAGCACTTTCAAACGCACCTTTTATTAGTGCACCTGACTACAATCACCACTACATCCTCTACGTATCAACATCAGCTGTATCAGTAGCCGGCGTCCTCATCCAGCTCGGAGATGAAAATCGTCAGCATGTCATTTAATACGTTAGTAAGAACCTTGCAGGACCACCCTTGAAGTACAAACATGAAGAGAAAATTGCTCTTGCAGTCGTCCTCGCAGTCCAGAAACTGCGCCATTACATTTTGCTTCGGACCACCAAGGTCATTGCAGACTCCAAAACTATGCAATACTTGCTCAGCCGTCGACAAGTTAATGGAAAATTCACTCGATGGATCGTTATCCTTCAGGAATACGACCTCGAGTTTTCAACACCAAAGAGTAAGAAGGCCCTCGTTCTTGCTGAACTTTTCATGGCCCTCCCCTCTGACACCACCAGTGCCCCTGTCAACACCGACTTTCCGGATGAACATCTATTTTACATCGCTTCTGATGACCCTTGGTATGGCGACCTTCTCTTCTACCTACGAAATCAAAATTTCGGTAACCACCTATCATGAGATGATCGATGCATTCACCATCAGGCCCCCCGCTATCTCCTCATCGGCGACATCCTATATCAGCGGGGCGTCAACACCATTCTTCGTCGTTGCCTAACTATTGATGAGGCCGACAGAGTTTTAAACGACTGCCACATCAGCGCATGTGGGGGCCATCTCTCGGGTATATCCACAGCTCAGAAGATTATCCGAGCCGGTTACTTTTGGCCTACCCTATTTCATGACTGCATTCATACCGTGAAACGATGTGAGCAATGTCAGCTCTATGCCAACAAAGCCTGAGCTCCCCCCACTCTTCTTCACCTGGTCATCATTGTAGGCCCCTTTTGTAAATGGGGCATTGACTTTATGACTTGTAATCCCCCCTCCAACAATGGTCACAAATACATTGTTGTGGCTGTCGATTACTTCACCAAATGGGTCGAAGCGATGCCCACCTTTAACAACACTGCTAACACTGCAACGCGTGTTTTCTTCAATCATGTCATATCCAGGTTCGAAGTACCACTCCAACTCATTTCCGACCATGGGAAACACTTCGAGAATGAGATCTTCGTTGAACTCTCCTCTTGGTTAGGCTTCTCTCACGAGTTCTCCTCACCATACTATCCTCAGTCAAACGGACAGGTCGAGGCAGTAAACAAAGTCCTCAAGACCATGTTACAACGTACGGTTAGTAAACACAAAACCAACTGGCATCACATGTTATTTTCCATGCTATGGGCTTATTGGACGGCAGTGAAAACCGCCACGGGTTTCACTCCATTCCATTTATTCCATGGGGTTGAGGAAACTCTTCCCATTGAGTGCGAAATACCCACATTACGCACCGCAATTGAGCTTTTACCTGACACTGCTCCAATGGAGCAACGCTTGCTGAACTTGGAATATCTAGATGAAGATCATCGATCCTCATTATAGAACAACGAGGCAGCTAAAAAATGATCCAAAGCTACCTTTGATCGCCATGTCAACCTTCGTTCATTCCGAGAAGGCGACCTTGTCCTGGCCCATGATATCGCCCATGATACCTTTGGCCATGGAAAATTCGAATCACTTTGGCATGGCCCTTACATCATCCATCATTGCCTCACCAAAGGCACCTACATCCTGGCCTCCCCCGAAGGCCTCGCACTCAAGGAACCCGTCAATGGGTTATACCTCAAGAAATTTTATGCTTAGTCAAGAAATTTTATGCTTAGAAGTAGTCATACTACTTTAGGTCATTTTCTTTTTCTAGTGTTTTTAATCTTTTTTCTCTCACCCCTCTCGTCTAAACTACCCTTTTTGCTATTGACAGATGCTTCCTTCACCAGCTTACCACATTGGTTACGCCGATGGCGCCAGCCGTTGGACACAAAATCTCGCTTCGGTGGCTTGGGCTTTATATAGCCCCTCACATGAAATGCTACATTCCAGCGGCATCTTTTTGGGACCAGCAACCAACAACCAAGCCGAGTACACTGCGGTCATTGGCCTCCTGGCCGACGCCCAACGTCATCATATTCGTCACCTTAGCATCTTCCTCGACTCTCAACTAGTCGTTCTCTAGCTCAACAATGTTTACCATGTACACGATCCGTGCCTCTTTCACAAATACTTGCAGGTTAGATTATTATCTCGACATTTTGATTCCATTACATTTACACATATTCCAAGACAATTGAATCAAACAACAGATGAAATAGCTAACATGGTGTTAGATTGGCATATATCACATCAAGCTACACATACATAAACATCTCATACATCCTGTCACAGCATATAGATAAGATAGACATCACCATCATCAACAAAAAACATATGTAAACAACACCAGGATCTCAAAAAGATGTATACTCATATATATATATCAAGGCCTATCAGGCCATCCAACTGTTTACATACAAAAAATACATATGCCCGCAGGCCAGTGCCACACCTCGGTACAAAATCGGCTCACCAGCCTATACAATCAAAAATATCTACATGATACAATCAGGGTGCCTCTATTGCACCCCCCGCTACCCCTCCCTCAAGAGGTGGTGGTGGCCCACCCCCACCTGCCCCAGGCGGTGGTGGTGGAGCACCTGCAGGACCCTCCTGCCCCGGCGGCAGGCGTCCACTCATCATGGTGGCAAGCACAGCTGCTCGTCGCACGATCGACCGCCATGGTGGTGGTAACCCTATGCACTGCTCTAGGAACCCCTCGTCCTGGATGCGGATCCACATGCCCTTAGGCATGTCCTATAACACCGTTTCTAGATGACAGCATATATCATCAAAATCAGCTCCGGCCGCCACCGGAGGAGCGTGTGATGGCCCCGCACCAGGGTCATCAAATCGGTGCCTCCTCACCGATCTCTCAAGCTCTGCAAGTCACCCCACAGCCTCATCTTATCCGCGCCTCTCTCCACGTGGAGGTCTCCTCAGCTCTCACTGAACCAGTGCTCTATACAACTCCACCTCGCACCCGCGAGGTGCCAAATCTGCACATGCACCAAACAAGAAACAACATATCATATCAGTCTCTCTATCATCATAAATATAAACTGGTATATCAAAATCATAGCATAAACCAAAACATACAAAACTCAACATACCACGATGGTCAAACACCTCCCCCGGAGGCAACACCATGTTCGGGTCCCCCCAGAAGTCCACCCCAGCATAGGGGTACTGAAGTATGACCTGTGGCATCTGCCGCCATATCTGCGCCACCTGCGCCGTGAAATAATGTCCGCCCTTTCCACCACCGTGGCGAACCAAAATCTGAGACCACCGCCTCAGTCAAGGCTCTCGCACCCCAGGTGCCTCCAGAAGAACCCACGGGTGCAGCATCGGCACCCTCTCTAGAAACCAGGCCACCAGGACGGAGCCAAACACAAACTCCCCAGTGCCTGTGGATCGACAATGGTCCAGCTACGCAATCATCCGCACGTGCAGTGTCAAACCGTAGGCAAACTGCTCACAACCCACCATCACCCAATCTCCTCTGGATCTGCTTGGAAAATCACTATAGAAGCAGGTACAAATGAGGTGGAAATGTGGGCCCTACAGCTATATATAGGCCTTTTTCCAAACTTCCACTCACCATTCCGGGAGCCCAAAGTGTCCGTTTTTCAAACCGTCTTCAGCCACGGGATCAGTGTCCCGTCACCTACATTTCAGCAGTCCCTGGGTCGCTTTTCATCTTGAGCCCCAGGGCGCCCTTTTTTCATATCATGGTCAGGTACGCATGCGCATAGTCACATTTGTCAAATACAAGCTCGTATCTTTGATACTCTTCAGATATTGTTCACTTTGGGTATTTGGTTGTTATGTGTGCAGGTACTTGCTCATCGGTCATCGACGTCATCCCTTCAGGTATATATTCAGCACTGGCATGTAGTCTATCCCACTGTATTGCATTTACATTTCCAGTCACACCCTCTGATATTGGCCTTTAGGATCCTCATTCCCGGCTCTGCAGTACCCACACCTCCATTTTGCATCTTCGGTACTGTAACCCGGTAGCATTCTCACCCACATGAGTTGTCCCATTCCTAGCACCCTTTGGCACTTTTGACACTCATGCTTTTTTTCATCACCTTTTAGGGATGGGAGTCCCGATAGTCTTTCATCATGTCTTGAATCAGCCACATACTCTTTCTCTTCATTTTGCTAGCTTTCCCATATGGACTCTCGAATTATCTCTTTATGATTCTATTTTTTACCTGCACTTCCGCAGGATCATGAGCCCTTCATTTCATCCACACTTAGTTTTCCCATCTGCGAACCTTCCCTCATTTCACCTACCTCATACAAAAACTCACCAATGGGTCCCCCACCCTTCATCAGTTTCCCAAGACAATTCTGCCCTCCCTGGGGCACGCATTTCACACCGGGGCACCCGTTTCTGTATTTGTACTTTTTTTCCCCAAAATTATTTATTATTTATTGTACAAACACCTTTATTTCCAGTCATTACATTCTTTGTCGTCACCGTTGGCGACTTGATTTCTTTTTGCCACACGCAACCCATGTCACCCTTGGTTGGAGCATTACTTATCATTTACCCTTACCGACATCGTTCATATCTTCAGAGTACTCCACAGGTCAGTTACCTCTACCCTCTGAATTTGTTCACCTTGTCCCACCTCTGGCACAACTTATCACCAGTCTTGTTGTCCCCCTAACACTCGACCTTGTTACACGGTTGCAGCCACTGTTTCTCTCATACATCCTCCATCCAAGGGAAGTCTTGAGTCTTCCCACTTATTGACTTCGTCCATGTACCTCTGCCACTTCCTCATCTCAGTAGATTCTACGGAGCCCTTTGCTTCTCGGAGTCGCGTTTCCCTTTTGTCGACATCAACACACTTTTCCAGAAGGGTGACAGTATCTTGATTCTCATTCTCTATTTTAATGAGAGATCTCGGACGGCACAGGGTGAAACACCATTGCTCCCTGCTGTCATTGGCCCCCATAAAATTCGACGCCAACAATTTCTCATGTTATGATGGGTCTTACTTTGCGACTATTGCAGATATTTTTGTCATTTGCCGAAGATCTATGAACTTGGTAAGGCCATCAATGCCCACATCATCGTCGCTGCTTATTACAGTGATCATTTCCTGTTATTCAGAGTATGTTCCTTCGCAGAATTGTCTTCTGCCTTTATCATTACCGCCATCGAGCGCGCTGTAGTTGTCTACACCAACACTTCCGTCATCTTTTTTCAGAGTTACATCATATGAGCATGGGGCATGCTCGCCTCGTTTGTACACAGTTGTATATTTTTTCTGCACATCTCTCAGAAGGTTGAGATACCGGTTCCTTTTTTCTCCAACGGATCACTCCGAACGGTCCCACTATTTCTTTCCCTTACAACAACATTCTCAGTAGAAGAAACATTGATGGATTTTGGCTATACGTATGCTCCTAACCTCATCCATTAGGGGGCATCTGTTATCACTGAAATTTTGTCCGCACATGGTGACAAGAACTCTGCATCATCAAAACAGCAATGAAGTCATTCATGGCACTAAATTAATTTCACAGCATTCTAGAAGGGTCAAAAACTATACAAAGTAACCAAAAATTGAAGGGCACTTCACAACAGTTTGGTGCGCGCGCACATGCTCAGGACAAGAATGTACTTTGCGCGCATGCACGCATGACGTGCGATTGTCAACGACAAAACCTGCGCACCTGCTAAAACGGTGCATTTATTGAATAGGTCGGCCTCCCAACCGCCTATGGACCGGCTCCGAATCTAATTTGACTCCCAAATCTGAGCCGAATCCGCAGAGTAGGCGGGTTAATGACCTAAAGAATCCCTAAAAGGGCCCCTGTTCACACTTTGAAGAGGTTACATAATCGCTCGAGGATCTGCTATAAAAAGCCGTGAAGATACATTGTTTTCATAAGGAATTTTAGGCATTGTTATGCTGCTCAGATTGTTAAGGACTCATTCTTTAACGATAACACATCGGCAGCATCGCTGGGAGTTCTTTCACTACCATGCTCAATTATTCTCATTGTAAGGAAAGCAAACTGTGTGAGGGCCTCAAAGAGCCTTCTGTTGGGGGAAGAAGGAACCACTGTTCTCTTCCTTCATTGTGCTTCGGTTTCATCAATTGACTAGCTCAAAGCCATTGGTGACATCTGTCTTGTTTTTTGGTGTTTGTTGTTTCTTTCCATAGTTTTAATTTATTTTCAGTTGATATTAGCTTGTAGTTTGTTTTGTTTCCTCTAACCCTTCCTTCCACAACTGTCGTGCCCTGCAAATCCCAATAGGGCATGCAAGCACCCTCGATTTGCTCACCAGGCGACGAATTGGGTGCGAACACATATTGTCTGGATGTTATCACATATAGTAGGCTACCAATCATTGACCTATATTGCCTCTAACCCGTAGACTTTGAATCATCATCTTTGCTTAACTTGCAACTGGTTTGCATGGGAGTGATAAATGATTTGCAATCTTCCATTATGAACCCCTTTAGAATTTCTCTGATATACTTGGTTTGAGAAATAAACATTCCTTGGTTTCTTTGATGTATCTGAAGTCCCAGAGAGAAGGATAGTTCTCCATGTAATGACATTTCAAATTCATTCTCCATATCCTTTGCAAATTTCTGGCTTAACCTGTCATCATCACTACCAAAAATAATATCATCAACATAAACTTCAATTAATAAAATACTATCTTGACTTACCTTAATGTAGAGGTTGTTGTCTACACTTCCTTTTATGAACCCTGCTTTCTATAGATATTTATCTAGTCTAGAGTACCATGCTCTAGGAGCCTGATTTATACCATACAAGGCCTTCTTTAATTTACACACATAATCTGTGTTCTCTGACAAATGAAATCCTTCTGGTTGTTCAATGTAGACTTCTAATTCAAGTTCCCCATTCAGAAAAGATGATTTTACGCCCATCTAATACGCTTTAATATTTTTGGAGCATACATAAGCTAAAAGCAATCGAATTGCTTCTATTCTAGCAATTGGGGAAAATGTCTCTTCAAATTCTATTCCTTCAACTTGTGCATATCCTTTACATACAAATCTAGTTTTTTTCCTTATAACATGTCCATCTTAATTCAATTTTTTTATGTATACCCACTTTGTGTTGATCACATTCTTATCCTTTGGTCTTGGAACCAATTCTCAAGTGTCATTTTTCTTTATTTGATCCAAATCTTCATCCATGGCCTTGTTCCAAAATTAATCCTTGCTAGCCTCTTCAAAATAGGTTTGTTCAATCGTAGATGTGAGTGCTAGGTGTGTTTGTTCTAGTGAACATATTCTTCTTCTAGTCTCAACTCTTACATCTTCGTTTCAAATAATCTGATCTGAAGGATGATTCTTCTGTACTCTTATACTAGGTGTTTTTGGAGTTACTTGTTGAACTTTCTCTTCTGTTTCTGTCAGATCCTCTTCGTCTTCCCCTTATTTTTCATCTTTTGTTTCTTCTTTGTAAAGTTGTTCCATTGATTGATTTTCTTCTTCCTTTAATTCTTGTCTACATTTTTCATCAATTGTTACATTGATGTTTTCCACCACTTTGTTCAATCTTAGGTTGTAACACTTGTATGCTTTTATTGTACTTGAGTAACCAACAAGTACTCATTTGTCCACACGAGAGTCAAACTTTCCCATGCTGCCATCTTCTCTTTTGATGTAGCATTTGCTTCCAAAAACCTTGAAGTGCCTTACATTTGTTGGTCTTCCTTTCAATAGATCATAAGGAGTTTTGTCAATGTTGTTTTTGAGCATTACTTTGTTTTGAATATGAACTGTTGTATGCATTGTGTGTGTCCAAAAAATATCTTTCAATTTGGAATCCATTAGCATTCTTCGAGCCATTTTATGTGTTGTCTTATTCTTTCTTTCAACAACTCCATTTTGTTGAGGTGTCCTAGCAATGGAGAATTTCCTTTTTATTCCATGAATGCTACAGTAGTCCATAAATTCCTTTGAAGTGAACTCTTCAACATTATCAGAACTCAAGCATTTGATTTTTGAATCCATTTCATTTTCAACCATTTCCTTGTAGATCTTGAAGTTTTTAAAAGCTTCTGACTTATTCTTGAGAAAGAAAACTGTGGTCATTCTTGTATAATCATAAACTAATAACATAAAGTATTTCTCACCTTTTAAGACCTTTGTTGTAGTTGGTCCAACTAGATCAGTATGCACAATTTCCATTGGTCTTGTTGTTGAATATTCCTTTTATTTGAACCTGGTCTTTGTTTGCTTTCCTTGTTGACAATGCTTGCATAAAGTGTTGGTTGGTTTTGTGGTCTGGGGTATTTCTCTGACTGCTTCTCTTTTGCTGACTTTGACAAGGTTATCAAAATGTATGTGACCCATTCTTCTGTGCCATAGCCAACTTTCATCTTCCTTTCCTAGACAACACTTTTAATTTCAAATTTCACTTAACACATATATGGTGCTTGAAGTTCTCACAGCTGTAGCACTCAATTTTCCTGAACCTTATTTTCTTATCTCGCACTTTTGTGAAGCAAAAGTAACTTTATGACCTTGGTCACACATTTGAATCACACTTAGAAGATTGTGTTTCATATATTCTACTTAGTAGAAAATTTTTTGCCTTTGTATTTTTGTTCCCAATTCTGACTGTGCATTTTCCAATGATTTTGGCTAAATCATCATTTCTGAAGGCAACTTCTCCATCTCTTTCCTTTCGTAATGTAAGAAACCTATCTCTATCACCTGTCATGTGTTTTGAACACCCACTGTCAACATACCAACCACATTTATTATTCTTAGCTTATAGAGAGAGTGCGCATTCGTCATTGCCATAATGATCTTGCTTTCTTACCCATGTCCTTTTCTAAGGTTCTTGTCTATGTCTGTTGTTATTTTGTTGTGGTTATCTAGGAGGGACTGACATTCTGCAATCTTTGGCCATGTGTCCAAAATTGTTACATTTGTAACATTCCACTTCTGTGCTAAAAGATTCAAACCTGTTGTAACTTATTCTCTATGTTTCAGTAGGCCTTCCTGGATAACCCCTTGTGTATGAATTTCAAAGTTGTTTTTTTTCCTATTTTTAGCTCTGCAATTCAAAACTTTATGTCCAAAATTATTACATGAATAACATAAACCAAAAAATATAGTTTGATACCTAGGAGTTGAAGATATTTTGAAAGGAGTTACTCTTATGAATTCTTCTTCTTCCCGAGGCCTATCTGTCGATTGTTGATTCTAAAATCTGAATCTTCTTGGTGGAGGAGTGTCCTTGTAATCTTCCTTGTAGATCTTCCTATCCCCCTTGATTGTTTCTACAAATATTTTTAGATATGTTTCTTTCTTTTTTGTTTTGGAGCTTGATACTTTTTCTGTCTGATTGTATCCAAGTCCGGACTTGTAATGATGAGATTTTTGACTGCTGATAATGTCATCCAAAACTTTTGAGTTGTTCTGCACATTTTTCTTTTGAAGATCATTTCTTAATGTGACAATCTATGCTTCCAAATTTCCAATGATGTCTTTTTCTTCTAGTTTTTCTTTGATTGCTTCTTCAATTCTTTAATCTTCTTCTATTTGAACCTTCAAATTTGTGATCATTTGTTCTAGTTCTTGAGTGTCTTTTTTATTATCTAGTTCTTCTTGTAGTTTCTTGTTTTTCTTCTTTTCTCTTATGATAAATTCTATGGCACACATTAATTCCTCTCGGTAGTCAACTTTTTCTTCTTCAATGTCTTCTCAACTTCTTCATATTCTTCTTCAGCTTCTTCATATTCTTCTTCAGAGTTTTCTACTTCCATGAATATAACTCTTTCTGTCTCACTGTCACTGACTTCATTTGATGATGAGATGTCTTCTTTGTGTACAAGTTTTTCTTAAAAACATTTTTTGTGCTTCTTTTGCCTTTATATGTTTGTTTTCCTTTTGACTAACTTTCATCATTTCTATTTTTCTTATAAGGACATTTGTTAGAAAAATGAACAATACCATCACAATTAAAACAAATTAAAGAAAGCTTACCTCTATACATACCGTCGATTCCCTTGTTCAGTCTTTTGACAAAGTTGGCCACTTCTTCATCATCTTCCAAGACGCCACTGCTGCTGCTATGTTATTCTTTTTTCCTTCCCTTTTTCTTTAACTTTTTGGATGCTTTGAAGGCCGCTTCTTTTATATATGGATTTTCCTATTCATTTCTCATTTCATATGCTATGAAGATTCCATGTAATTCATCCATGCTTATTGAGTTTAGATCCGATCTTTCTTCTAGTGATGATATATTAGGGTCAAATATCATAGGAAGAGATCTTAGTAATTTTTGAACAATTACAGATTCTTTGATTTCTTCTCGCAATCCTATGACTGCATTTACTGTTTCATCAACTTGAAAAAGTAAGCTGCAATATTCTCATCTTCCTTCATCTTAAGTTGTTTGGATTGACCTCTGTAAGTTTGAAACTTTACTGCTTTGAATTTTGAATCTCCTTCATAAATATTTTGAATTTTGTCCCAAATCTCTTTAGCATATTTGCAATGTGAAACTTTGGTGAATACCATTTCACTAAGACCATTCAGAAGTGCATTTTTGGCTTTGGAATTATTCTGACCGAGTTTCACTACTTTGTCATTTGTTGGCAGAAGTGTTTGTGTTGTGTATCCATCTACAATTGATTGTCAAATTTCAAATCCCTATGCATGTATATATTTTTTCATCCTTATGCTCCAAAATGCATACTTCTGTCTATTGAACTATGGTGTTCCATTTTTATACAAGTTGTTTCTCTCCATGATCTACCTTTCAGTTGTTAAACTAGTTTCTGAAGGAACCTACTTTGATACCAATTGTTAGATTACTGAGAGCGGGGGTGAATCAATAATAGAGAAATTTAATCCTTTTTAACCATATAATCCAAGTGTTATATGAATGTAGCATTATCATCCAATAAATCAAGAGTAAATAAGCAATGAAAAAATGAACAATCATACACATACACAGTACACCAATGTTTTACGTGGAAACCCAAAGCGGGAGAAAACCACATAATGATTTTTCTTATATGTGTTTAAGAATTACATTCATTAGAAGCACCAACTTCCTTTGTTTTCCAGTTGTAACTGAAAGGAGGATCCAACCCCCTTGTTTCTCAAGCTACAACCTAAGGGAAGCTCCAACTCTCCTATTCTCTGGCTACAACCAAAAGGAGGCTACAACCCCCTATGTTCTTTGACTGCAACCAGAAGGTGGCTACAACCACATGTCCTTGCCTTGTCCAACCACCCTAAAGTAAAAGTAGAATGATGGAACCACTATCACACTATCACTGTCATAGATACCATTGTAACTTGTACCAATAAACCAAAACCATGTATCAACCATGCATCAATGTTAAGAACCAAATATCAATATAGCATAGAAAAACCTCAAAAAAAGTACTCAACACCTTGAAAAAGAGATAATTTCAGATAATAAGCCTCTTCGAGGGGACAACCTCCTTTTACCCCACTTAAATGTTCAAGTCCAAGATGATTCAAAATGAAAATGTCTCCTTGGTATATATAGGAGACTAGGAGGGATAATTACAACTAATGGCCTAAAGCCGACATAAATAAAATAACATTACTAATATAATATGCCCGAATTAAGGTGTAATGAGCCAATATTAGGGCTTAACATGCCCCTCCCCTTGAGACAAGTGTTGTCTGCAACGCTTAAGTAACTTTGGATGCTTTTTTATAAAAGACTCATCTTCCCAAGTAGAATCTTCCATCGATAGTTTCCTCCATTTAATGAGATACTCTGAAATGGATCTATTCGTCAGCTGGTGAATTCTTGTGTTAGTGATGTCTTAAGGCTCTAATACAATTTTCCTCCCTCGTCAAGTTCTAGAAATATAGTTTGAACTGGGATATTTTTTCCTATAACCTTCTTTAAGCATGAAACATGGAAAGCTGGGTGTACTCGTGAAGATGCAGGCAACTCCAATTTGTATGCCATAGTACCAATATTTTGCAACACCTTATAAGGGCCATAGTAATTTGGTGATAATTTATTATCCTTCTTGGCTTGCTTGAAGGACATATGTTTGTATGGTTGTAGTCTTAAAAACACCCAATCCCCTACTTCAAAACTTCTTTCACTATGATGTTGATATGCTTGTTGTTTCATGCGATTCTGTGCATGGTTAGGGTTTCCTTTAAGATTTAGAGAACTTGTTGTTGATTCTCGATGTGATCTTCCACTTCTTGAACCTTAGATTTTTATTTTAGAGCAAAAGTGATGGAAGGAGGGTGGTATCCATAAAGTGCCATAAATGGTGTCATTTTTTTTGCAGTATGAAAGGAAGTGTTATACCACCATTTTTCCAAGGGTAACCATTTGAACAATTATGTTTGTTTATCAGAGACAAAGCAACGAAGGTAGCCTTCCAGACATTTGTTCACTATCTCAGTTTGTCCATCAGATTAAGGATGATAGGATGAGCTATGAGGTAGTTGAGTACCCAAACAAGAAAATAATTATGTCCAAAAATGTCCAGTGAAGATGGGTTCTCTGTCACTTACAATAATCTTTGGACTGCCATGTATATTTTGAACTGTCTCCATGAATGCGGTGGCAATTGTACTAGCTTTGAAGGGATGATAGAGTGCACAAAAGTGTGTGTACTTGGTCAGTCTATCAACAATCACCATGATTACACTCTCTCCTTCAGACTTTGGTAACCCTGTGATGAAATCCATTGAAACCTCCTCCCAGCACTGACTTGGGATGGATAATCATTGTAAAAGACCTGGGGTCTTTAATTGTTTCCACCTTATTTTGTTGGCAAACCAAACATTCTGCCACAAACCTTTGAACATCAGTTTT
>CBVK0100135088.1:0-14547 GCA_900067695.1 Picea abies | reverse complement strand
TACTAAAAATCTGTTTGCAGTAAATATTGTACAAGGTTAAAATCTACATTGAAAAATATCTGTGTATGATAAAAAAATTTAGAGCACCAATTAATATTTCAAACATGAGCACTAGACAATTTTGAAACAATAAATATTATTGTATGTTACATTGATTATGGAACAATGTGTTTTCTCAATAGTACGTGTCGATGTGTTATTATAATTAATGTGTTGGTGTGTATGAATTCTCAAAACACATCGATGTCTGTATTATGTCTTTAGTGAGTTCAAAAGAATACAATGCACTTATATGTATATATTTTAATTCATTTTTTTTTTCAAATTTTCAATTAATTATTTTAAAATCAAATATTCTTTGATATTTATGTTATTGCATTTCGATATAAGAATTGCATTAACGTGTTATCCAACCAATTAAACCTATGTTATTTGTATCAATGTAAATCATCCACATATTATTTATTCAAGAATGTAACATTTTATAACATTCGATAATGCAATGAAATAAGCAACTCATTTTATTATATATGAATAAGAGACCCATTGTCACACAAAAAGGGACAACGTAAAGTTCTAGTACAATAATCAAATTGCAACCAATTTGTAATTGTTACACTTATTGGTAACATGTCATCATGCAATTGGGACAATATGTCAAGTACATTCAACAAAATCCTTGATTTTCATAGACAAATATTCCAAAACATACAAATTGCAATAAAATTGAAGTATATTGATTGTCATTCATCACTCGAACTGTGGTCATCACTCTAGTTGCGTGCACGCCTCATTTCTTCATCACTTGTAGGCGATATTGTACTTCAGTTATTTAACCTAATGTTTTATTGATTGGATTTTTTTAATGTTCCATCTACAAACATAGAAATAAAGTGTAATAAGTATTTCTATATCTATCTATCTATCTATCTATCTATCTATCTATCTATCTATCTATCTATCTATATATCTATATATACATGATTGCATACATGAAAAATTATACCATAGAAGTGAGTGTTTCATAAGAAATACAAATTCTTTTGAAGCCATGCTGCATGTTGTCTCTCAAAATCTCTTATGTTGGATGCACTCCATTCTTTGTTTCCTAGATGTTTAATGTTTAATATGCCATGGCAAAGAAAAATTGATATAATTGACATAAATGTTTCTTATTGTTACATTAATTATATAACAAAGGAAGTTAAACAAAATAGCTACTTACAAATTGTTCAATTAAACCTTGATACTTCAACATATACTCACAACCCATACTTAATCCAATGTTTATCAATTCTTTGGTTGGCTCTTCTTTGTATGTTAGCACCTATTAGAAGACATCTATGGATGAGAGTAAATTAATTATTTAAATATAAATATCACAACAAACATGAAATTTTAAGTGAGGATGAAAATGTAAGTACTCAGAAAATTTGTGATCAACCCTTTTATTCCTCGTCGTCCTGTCTTATGTGCTAAATGGGTTCCATTTTTTCTTTTTTGCAACAAAACAATTGAAAATTAGTATTTCATGTGATAATTAAATTTGGTGTACATAAAATAGTAAACGAATGATTATACATGAGTATGTGATTAGTTGGGAAATTGTTTTTCTTATAGGCGCGGGCAGGAGCACCTTAGACACACGATGGTGACATGTGGACCCAAGGGGGCACATGATTCACTTTCCTTATGATAGAGGATGAAGACTTGGGTTGTGTTGGGGCAAGGATGAGAAGAATTGGGCACATGTCCAAGAAGTGGATCTGCCTACCCTTGAAAACATGGGCGCGTTGGATAGGTCAATTGACCCCATTGGCACACCCATAGAGAGTCAATTCGGTTGGCTCAAGGAAGTGACATGGGTGCGTTGGAGAGGTCGGTTGACCCCATCGACACACTCACAAAGAGACAAGTCGACTGGCTCAAGGAAGCAACATGAGACGATGGGTGTCTACCTAGGTGATGGGGTGCATTAGTCTGAAAGGACATGTTGGTTCATGGGTGCAGGGGTTCAATTGAATGAGACTAGATGAATGTGCACACCAATCTAAATGGGCACATTAGTTCATGAAGGGACATGAAACCTAAAGGGGTGTGATGGTTCAAAGTAAAGATGGTTGGAGTTCATATAAGAAAACAAGGTGGATGAGCCAAGAGAAAAAGGAAGGCATGGAGACATAGAGTCGTGCAACGAAAGGAGATATCAGTTTGAGGTAGGCACACTGATGTGGTGCACCACATGCTAAGGCAAGACAGTGAGACACATAAGTCTTGGTGGGATGAATATGGAGAGTCCAAGTAATTATGTAGTATGAGTTGAGTCATGAATCTCTTACCAACTATGTAATTGGGACATTAGCACCATCTTTTCTTTGTATTGTATTGTAATATGTTTCAAAATACAATAAACTAAGTTAGGTGTTAGGCACCACTTGTGCCACCCACACTATATCCGTGTCTCTCTTGTGTTTCACATGTTTCACCATTGTATGCTAAAAAGACTAAGAGTTAGATTGTTAAAAACAATTCTAAGTATACAAGTGAGTTGCATTGAGTAGGAGTGTGACTCATCTGTAGCCTAGAACAAAGCATGGGTATGCTCTAGGTGAAGAGGCATAGTCCGAGAAAATTATCCTTGGTGTAGCCAAGCTACCAAATGGTAATCATCTCGATGTCGCATGTCCAAGAGATGTCGAGGTTGGACCTGGGTGTGACTCTTGGGGGTGTGACAGGTGGTATCTGAGTAGTTTCGCAAGACTTGCAAAGAATAAACACACAATATGAAAAGATTTGCATAGTCAAGGGGAGATTTGACCCAGAGTATACAAATTGGTGCGACTCCTTGGAAAGAGGCGAATGAAGTCATATGGAAGAAGTAGGATACACATGACTCAATGGAGGATGATTCAAGTGTCCTTCCATGACCTGAGATGGAGAGGAATTGGTTGGAGCAACGAACCAAGATCTACAAGGACTTGAGACAATGCATCTTGAAGCTAAGTCATAATGGACCAAGGGGTGATCCCACATACTTTGTGAAAGATTGGTATAATGTAGGTATGGTGTATTGTGATTATGTTTTTGTTTTTCACTTAACACAGAAAGAGTGGCAAGGCTCAGTTTGCAGTAAGTTGCAAAGGGTTGGTGTGTTGGGTTCCTTGGGTGGAAAAATAGGTAACCAAGACCATCAGCTATGTTTTATGGATCTAGTTATCAATGAAAGAAAAATACAATCCCCAATTGACTCAGGGGCCTAACACAATTTTATAAAGATAGAAGTTTCAAAGAAACTAGGACTTAGATTTTCTCCACGTGGAGCTATAATGAAGGAAGTGAACTCTAAGGAAAAGGTAGCAATTGGAGTTGCCTCCTCAGTTCACATTCGTCTTGACAAGTGGGAAGGTCATACTAATTTCATAGTGATTTATATAGATGACTTTGAGGTAATCCTTTGGAAAGGGTTCCTTAGGAGGACGCATTTAGTCCTCATTCCATGGATGGACAAGACGGTTATACTTGGTGAACATAAGGCTTGGGCTGTGAAAAAAACCACAAGGAATTTGAGTGGAAAGGTGCAACTTATGTATGCACTGAGTATGAAGAGATCAGAAAGGCAATCAAGATCATAAATTTATGCAATAGTTGTTGGGGAATTTCAAGAGGATGGAGTGGGGATGCCTATTCGACCCGAACTCAATAACTTGTTGGGTGACTTTGCAAACAAAATTCCAAATGAGTTTCCAAAAGTTCTCCCAGTAAGACAAATTCTTGACCATTGTATAGAGCTAGAGCCAGGATTGTAGCCATTGGCAAGAGCTCCTTAATGATTGTATGGACCTGAGTTGGAGGAGTTGAAGTGACATTTGATAGAATTGATTGACGCAATATTCATTAATCTGTTCAGGTCACCATATGGCACCCAAATTCATTTCCAAAAGAAGAAGGACAATTCATAGCTAAGGATATGTTTGGATTATAGGTCTTTGAACAAACAGAGTGTGAAGAATCGATACCCACTGCCTCTAGTCATTCTTTGATAAGTTGGCCAAGGCCAAAGTGTTTTCAAAGCTTGACTCATGACATGGGTACTATCAGGTGCAAATTGTATATGGGGATGAAGCGAAGACAACCATGGTGACAAGGTATGGGAGCTATGAGTTCCTAGTGATACCTTTTGGGTTGTGCAACTCCCCTGCAATGTTTTTCACATTGATGAATGACATGTTGCAGTCATTTTTGGGAAAGTTTGTTTTGGTGTATTTGGATGACATAGTGGTGTACAATGAAAGTATGGAAGATCACAAGAATAATTTGTCATAGGTGTTTGAGGTGTTGTGATAGAACCAAATATTCTTGAAGACATCCAAGTGTGTTTTTGGGCAGACTAAGATACCATTCTTGGGGAATTGGATTGTCCAAGGATGCATTCTCATGGACCCTACAAAGATCAAGGAAATTGAATATTGGGAAGAGCCACATATAGTTCATTATGTGAGATTATTCCTTGGGTTATCCAACTACTATCAAAAATTCATAGAGGGCTACTCCAAGATTGCTACACTATTGACTGACTTGTTGAAGAAGGAGAAAGCATGGAATTGGACAGAGAGGTGAAAGTCTATGTTTGGGGAGATAAAACACATAATTGTCACTTCTCCTATGTTAAAGTTGACATACTTTGAGCAACCGTTTGAAGTGCATACTGAAACATCAAAATTTTCCATTGGAGGAGTTTTGACACAAGAGGGACATCTAATTGTCTTTGAGAGAATAAATATTCAAGACCGTGAACGAAGGTACCCTATTCATGAAAAGGGGTTTATTGTTGTAGTACATTGTTTGTATACTTGGATACCCTACATGTTGGGAAAGTCGTTTGTCGTGAAGATAGACAACATTGCGACAAGTTACTTCACAATGCAGTCGAAGTTGTCACCTAATTAAGAATGATGGAAAGACTTTTTCATGGAGTTTGACATGACCATTGAGTACATGTTCGGTAGACTTAATGCTTTTGTGGATGACTTGAGTAGAAAGGCACAACTCGCAGTCCTTGAGGAGGATAATTTTCTTACATCAAGGGGTATTCAGATTCAAATCATGAAAGAATTGAAAGGGAGTATTAGAGAAGGATTGCATCATGATCATGCAACAAATAAAATTATGAAGTAGGTAGAGGGAGGAAAGACTCAAAATTTCTGTCTTTGTGATGGATTGTTGTATTTTGGGGAACAACTTTATGTCATGAAGTCATCCAATCTTAGGAGGGAAATCATGAAGGGGTGCGAAAACATGCCTTGGGTTGGCCACCCAAGGAAACATAGGATGTTGGCATTGTTGGAGCAAGGATACTTTTGGGAATATATGTGATGATATGTAGAGGATTGCATTTGCACTTGCATTGTGTGTCAATAAGACAAGGTGGATACCAGATTGTAGGAAGGTTCATGACAACCTTTACCATTTCCATGGAGACCATGGATGAGCATCTCAATGGAATTCATCACACAAGTTCTAACGATGGAGGCGTATAATGGATTTTTTTGTTGTGGTGGATAGATTTTCCAGGTATGCAACCTTTATTTTGATGAAGGTGCACTACAGTGCAGAAGATGTTGCGAAGATTTTTTTCAATAATGTAGTGAAGTATTGGGGTATTCCTTTGAGCATCATTTTGGGTAGAGATACGAGGTTCACAAGTAAGTTTTGGAAAAATTTGTTTAAACTTGTGGGGACAAAGTTGTTGAATATTTCATGCTACCATCCATAGAAAGATGAGTAGATTGAATGGATCAATGGACTCCTAGAAGATTATTTGTGACACTATGTGTGAGCAAACTAGATGAATTAGTCGGACTTTTTGGATGTTTCACAATTCAGATACAACCTGTAGAAGAGTTAAACGATGGTCTACAGTCCATTCAAGTTGGAAAATGGACAAAAAATCTTTAACCCACACTTGGTGACACAAGGATACTATGGGATGAATCCATCATCTTTGGGTTTGATGAAGAGTTGGGAGGAGAGGTTCAAGTTGGATCAAGCAAATTACTTGACTAACACAACATAAAGGATGAAGTAATGGACAGATCATGAGAGATGCAACATAGAGTTTAAAGTGGGTGACCTAGTCTTCGTCAAGTTGAGCAGAGAACAATACCCACCACCCGAGGGAATGGCTTTATCCATTTTGTGGAGGTTTGAGGGATCATTCAAAATACTTGAGAATATTGGAAACATCACCTACTAGTTGGAGCTATCATATCACATGAGGACCCACCATCTTGTATTTCACATCGGTTAGTTGAAACCATGCTAGACGGATGCAGATGACCCAAATCGAGTTAATCCATCCAGAGTGTCGTCAATGATTTCAAACAAGCTAGAATTGGAGGTGGAAAATATCTTGTCACATAAGATCATGGGAGTTGGCCAAAATCAACAACATGAGTACTTTTTCCATTAGAGGGGAAAACCCGATGAGGGGGGAAGTTGGGAAAGATATGATTCCTTGTAGAGATATGAAGACTTGATCTGTGAGTATGACCAGATTAGGTGGACAACAACAAGTTTAGTGTGGGAGGATGTAAAGCCTCCCGTGACACCCACCAAGCACGTGTGATCCTTGGGAAGACTCAGAAGCAAGTTGGGAATTTGCGCTAGTTCAAAAGGATACCTTAGTTAATGGGTGCATGGGTTCAAACAAATGTGATTAGATGAATGGGTGTGTCAGTATGAATGGTAATGTCGGTCTAAATGGGCACATTAGTCTTTGAAGGGACATGCTGGTTCAAAGTAGAGACAATTGGAGTTAATATAATAACACAAGGAGGATGAGCCAATATAAAAAGGAAGGCATGGAGACATAGATTCATGTGATGAAATAAGAGATTGATCTGAGTTATGTGCACAAATCAGGTGTGCCATAGGCTAAAGAAAAAAAATGCGATAGAGAAGTCTTGGTAGGACGAATATAGGGAGTCTGGGATGTTTTTTAGTATGAGGTGAATCATGCAACTCTTCCCAACTTTGTAACTGGGACAATAGCACCCTCTTTGCATTGTATTGTATTGTAATTTGTTTCATGATATAATAAGCGAATTCGGGTGTTAGGCACCATTATTGTCGCTCACACTATATCTGTGTCTCTCTTGTGTTTCACATGTTTCACCATTGTATGCTCAAATGACTAAGTGTTATATTGTTAAAAAAATGTCTAAGTATACAAGTGAGTCACATTGAGTAGGAGTGTGGCTCATCTATAGCCTAGAATAGAGTATGGGTATGATCTAGGTGAAGAGGCGTAGTCCAGGTAAAGTATCCTTAGTGTAGCCAAGATGCCAAGTGAGAACCATCATGGAGCCACACATCCATGAGATGTTGAGGTTGGTCCTGGGAATGACTATTAGGGGCATGACAGTTTGGGATCCAATGCAATGAGTGGTTCCACTGCAACAGATACCAAATGCCCCATATACAAGTAAAAAAACCCTATTAAAATATGTTTCTTTAAAAAAATTATATGTTTGAAATATAGAGAGGAAAACTAAGAGAAACAACAAAGAATCTAGATCTTCCAATACCAAATGTAACTATGAAACCCTTTTTTTTTTTAGAATGCACTGAAAATTGTTTGAATCAATTAGGGAGAGATTGAGATGATCAATAGAATGTAATCACATACTTGAAGTTTCTCCTTTGCAAATTTGTATGTTACCTACGATGATCCATTGCAAATTTGTCTCTTCAAAAAAATCTACCCACTCTAAATTCTTTGCTGGTAAACATCTCTTGTAGAAATGTCCCCTCTAAATTTTGGTAAAATAATGAAATAATGATTAGGGTTTTCATTTATAAACACATACATTTAGAAAAAAAGAAATTCTCACTCTTTTTTTCATTGTATATTTAGCCACATTGATGACAAATGCATGCATTGTTTTCTTTTTGTAACTTAATTTTCCTATACTCTATGTAGTTGATAGTGCATTGGTGTGATTTGAAGCACACCTATGTGGATTTTACGTAAAAACACACCAAAAAACAATTTAATTGACAAAGTACAAATGCAAACCTTTGTAATTAAAGTTTTTCGAAGGTTTTTCTTTGTGGAGGAAAAAATGAAGGTCACTCTTCGATGCCTCTCATAATTTAGTGCATGGACTCGGTCCTCTGCTACTCCCTCCACACTCTAGCTCACATCTCCTCCTTCGCATGCTACTCAAATTTATCCAAGATACTATCCTTGTCATTCCTGTAGCCATAATAACTGGTGTCAATTTTCTTGTAATTCTCATACATATACCTCCTTTTCTTTTCTTCGGAGGGATTATCGAATAGATATTTGATGTTGGGGAGGAATTTCACAACCTTGAAGTATCTATAATTGGGGTCTTTTCTGGTGGCACTGGACACATCAATTTTGTTCCCTTCCAAATCTGTCATCTTATCCCCTAATTTGACATATATGGATCACCAAGCTTACGATCAAATATTCCTAGTGCCCCTTTTGTTTGATCAACAAGAAATGAACCTTGGTGGATGTCTTAATTATAATACTCTATCAACCTCAAGAATGAACTAAGGACCATATTGTATATTTAATAGAAGTTAAGAAGCACATTTGAAAAAAAAATAATGATCCATAAGCTTCACTAAGATACCTTATAACTGAATACTAAGCATTTCCTTGCTCTCGACCTGCTCCTCCTTGAGATCCTCACTTGAGTGTTTACTAAGAAGCTCCTCTTTATTCTTATCCACAATCATGTGCTCAATATCTTTCTCATCCATAAGGGGGAACATGAGAAACAAACTCCCACTCTCTCTATTGTTGGTTTCCCTTGTCCTTCTCTCCCATTTCTTCCACCACGTCCTCCTCTTCTTCGAACAAGATCAAATTAAATATAGTGACCTCCTTTGTCTTGACCATCAACTTGGCCTCCCTCTTGATAGACTCAACCGTCTACCACTCCCTCAATTCATTACCCACATGTCCTCCTCTGTGGGATGCTCAAATTTCTCCAAGATACTATATTCTTCATATCTATAGCCATAATAAACAATGGCAATTTACTTGTAAATATCATACCTAGACCTCCTCTTCTTCGTCTTTGTGGAATTATCGAATAATTCTTTAATGTTGGGGAGGAATTTCGTATCTCTTGGACACCAATTGTATAAATTGGGATACGAAATTCCTTCTCAGTGTCAGAGGCTATTTGATAAGCCCCCCGAGAAGAAGAACAAGAGTTTTAGGTATAATATTTACAAGTGAATTGGTGCCATTTATTATGGCTATAGGGATGATAAGGATGGTATCTTGGATAAATTTGAGCAACCCATGGAGGAGGAGATGCAAGCCATAGCATTGAGGGAGTGGTAGAGGATCAAGTCTGTCAATAGGGAGGCTAGTTTCATGGTTAAGAGTGGGGAGGTTGTTTCCTTTAATTCGGTCTTGTTTGAGGAAGAGGAGCATGTGGTGAAAGAAATGGGAGAGTGGGACAAGGGAATCCAATAGCAGAGAGAGTGAGAGTTTGTTTCCCATGTGCCCCTTATATATGAGAAAGAGATTACGTGCATGGTTGTGGAGAACAAAAAATAGAATCTTGTTAGTAAATACATGAGTGAGGATCTCATGGAGAAGCACGTCGAGGCCAAGGAAATGCTTAATATTTAGCGATAAGGTATGTTGGTGAAGCTTATGGATTATTAGTTTTTTTTCAAATGTGCTTATTAAATTCTATTAAATATATAATATGGGCCTTAGGTCATTATTGAGTTTAACAAAGTATTATAATTAAGACATCCACCAGGGTTCCTTTCTTGCTGATCAAGAAAAAGGGGCACTAGGAATCTCATATTGTAGAGTTTGGAAGTCCTAATTATGCCAACATAGAGCCCAATATGACTTGGAAGCGATCAAAGTTAATGTGCCTGATGCTAGCGATAAGGGCCTTGATTACAAATAATTTAGGGTTGCAAAATTCCTCCTTGATGTCAAATATCTATTCGATAAGCCCCTCAAGGCGAAGAACTAGAGGAGGTATATGTATGAGATATTTCATAAGTTAATTGACACCAATTTTTATGGCTACAAGAATGAGGAGAACATTATATTGGAGAAAGTCAAGTGGCCCGTAGAGGAGGAGATATGAGACATAGCACTGAGGGAGTGGCAGAGGATCGAATTCGTGCACTAAATTATGAGAGGCAACAAAGACTGACCTCCATTTTTTCCTCTTCATTAAAGAAAAACCTCTACAAAAATTAATTGTGGAGGTTTTCATTTGTAGTTTGTCAATTAAATTATTTTTCTTCTAGCCTCCCACTCACGTACAAGCCTGTATGTGTCGACCTGTTGCTCCTGCACTCATCACCATCATCTATGATTCACATACAATTATTTTTACGCACATATATATAGATAAAACAAACTAAAATTATAAAACACGGATATATAACCATTTGTATTTATCAAAAATTGAAATTAATTTATGTTTGCAAAACAAATGTGGTAAAGTAATCGATGTTCCTTTAATAAATAATACGCACTGTGCCCGATGTGATTTATCAAAAATAAAGCACCATCCTTGGTGCTCTATTTTATATGGGGATTTGGTGCTACATGCTTCATTAAATGCATCGATATGCATAGTTAAGTTGGATGATCTATGCTTACAATTTTCACGGTGCTCCATATTGTATGGCACACCGATGTTATGTTAATAATTAAATGTACTTCTATGTTAATTATTATATGTGCAGATCATTTAAGTTTTCATAACACATCGATGGGATTTCTGTGGAGATGTTTCCTCTTCTAAGACAGAGGCACCAGTGCGTTCTAAGACAAAGTCACAATGCTTAGTGTTTATTAGTGCATTGCTTAGTTTTAAATGCATTGTTAGCAGTGCTTCCTGTTAATTCACAGGATGCACCATGGGAAGTGCTTCATGTAAATTCATAGGATGCAACGCTCTACAGGGTGAGACAAAATATACAAAGCGCACCATGCAAAATTAAAAATAAAAAATAAAAAATTCCAAATTTAAGGCCAATTTTAAATTTTAACATGGTGAAAATTAAAATAAGGAGGTAACAAAAAAATTACATGGTCTCTTCTCGCTCGAGAAGGCATGGTTGGCCCGTAGATAAAAAATGAAAATTTCAACTTTTTTTCCAAAATTGGAAATGTATAGAAGCTACAAGGGCACCGAGGAAGAAACATTGTAGAGCACTGCAAACGGGGCAGCCATAGAAGGAAGGTGAGCAATGGTGCTTGTGTCAAAGATTGGAAGAATAGAAGGAAATGTGATAATGAAATTCGATTTGATATTTTTATTTTTTACCCTTTTGCAGTGCACCCTACAGTAAGACACAACAGTGCATTCTTTGTACCTAAATGCACTAGTATGCTTGTTTTATTTTACCCTTAAATCAATGATTCATATATGGAAGTACTGGTGCATTCGAGAATAAGTAATGCATCGTATGGATATTTTGGTATATATTAAAAACCTCAAGGCTATAGTACTATTAAGTTCATTGTAATTACTTTCAGTGCACCACTATTTTAGACTCATTGAGACTGTAGGGATTTTTAAGTGTACTATGGAAGGTTTATGGTTTTTAAATTTTTTTTTTTTATTGAATAACCAATTTTTCTAATCTGATTTGGTGTGTTATTTATATGCACATTGGTGCACTTAGGTTATCGTGAAGTAACGTGATGCATTTTATTTCTTGTAAAACAAAAAATGATAGTTTATCTTGTTATATTAATAGCGGTTATCAATGCAATTTATTTGTTAAGTACTGAGGCGTTATGTTTGTAGGAGCATTGGTGCATTATGTCAATTAAGGTGCACTAATGTAAATACCTCCACAAAAACTTCAAGCCACCCACCTCCGCTAAAAAACTCCACCATAAACAAATACGGGATAAAATTTTCAGGGAGGTTCTGTAAAAACCTCTGCTACAAGGTGTTCTCCTTGTAGTGCATGCATATAAATTGTAATTTGTGCATGCTTTGAAAATATATTTACTATTATATTAAAAAATGAATACATTCTCTCAATTACACCCACATTTAAAATATTGTTGTACCATGACTCTACACTATAATGTTCTATATATGTGAAAGAAAGATATTCATCTCCTTGTCTACTTCACTTCTTAACATAACAAATTCTCTTACACGATTTCATTGCAATTCCTTTTGTTTTTTATATAGATATATGCAAATATGAATCTTATGATTTTGTTTTTTTCCCAAGAAAAAAAATCACATTTTTTATTCCATTATAGAATGAAAATCACATTTTTGGGTGCTCAAAAAATGATACAAAGAAAAGAAAAAATAGATACATATCACACTTACAAGAGTACAGGTGCATACTGCACTTACAAGATTAAATTTACATAATTAATGTACATGCCACTTCTTTCCTTTTAAAAACTAATCCTAAATATTTTCCCTTTTTCATGTTTTTCTTTTTAACTTCTTGCCACCCCACTATAGAAGGGGACACAATAACTAAGTGTGAGTTAAAAATTGGGAGATCATGATTTTTATATGGATCTAGTTCCTTAACAAAATTACAGATATCAGTTTCATGATGTATTTCCATTCTACCTAGAGGAACTTTAGTTACCACAACCTCCCTTGATGAGAAAATCCTTATATCCATTTCTTCTACTCTATTCCTATGAAAGGAGTGGATTACCCAATCAACACATTTGGTTGTTGATTTACCTTGAACTGATCAATTCTAGTATTCGGTTGTTGATTTACCTCATTTTGATCAATGTCAGTATCTGAACTCAATTCCTCCAAAAATTCCATCTCTTTGGTTTTGATTTGGTCTATTTTTCCCTAGGAGTATGAGCTCATGCATGGGGATAAATAACTTGTAAATGTCTTGGAAGATGACATATCTTACACTTCAATGTTGTATTCTCATAATCCAATACTTGTGTGTATTTAAAATTTTTCCGTCTAAGAATGAGTTTGTCCAAAAGACTCTTACTAAGGTACATTTGAACATAGATATGCTCATAAGTACATAAATATGCTACAAGACTCAAGCGTTAGCTCAATTGGTCTAGATATAGATGTGATTTTTTCATTTTTTTTTGTCGGTCACAGGTTCGACTATGTTGATTCCCCCGGGGTGAGGCCATGTAATCAAGGCCAATGATTTACCCCGCTTACCATCCATGGAACACGAGGAAGTTTTTAGAGGGTTTTTCGTGAGTATATTTTCCTTGGAAAAAAAATACATAAAGTCGCTACTATTTTCTCAAGATTAGATTTTATGTAAGTGGTCGAAGCATCCCAATATCCCCAAAAATCCATAAATACCAAAAATGAAATGGAAAATTAGAAAAGCAAACCCAAACTACCATTCCAGTAATGGATATAGTGTTAAGATCGAAATTTGGGAACCAAGGGGTAATAAAAAGTCCCTCACTTCCCCAAAACCAAGAACCCTTCTCAAACACATGCTGATAATCATCATGATCATAGAATCGAGCAATAACAAATATTTGGAAGTCAAGGAGATCTCATAATTCTTCGTCTAATTCATGTGGATCCATTGGAATAATGTTGACATGGTAGTCCAATACCCATTAAATATGCAAATGACAACATCTTTTTCATATAAGGAATGGATATGTGCAACCTCTAGCACTGTAATCTCCACCATTGACACCTCCTCATAATAATCCATTATATAGGCACTAGAAATAGGAGAATATTTCAAACCAGTTGGAAAGGTAGATTTGTTTTTTGTTGTATCCCGAAAAGACATTCCAGTACCCACCACTATGTCATGCAAGCATGATGCTAAGACGAGAGTTGAATATTTTAAAATATGATAATCAACCAATTGCAAGAGATCCTCCAGGTTCTGACCATCATAAAGAAGAAACTATTGAGAATTAAGAATCCCCAAACTATGCTCCAATTTTTTCTTTAAATCCACCACATAATAGTTAGAATTCATCCACATGCATATGGTTTTCCTAGAAAGAGACTTGATCATAATCTAAAATTTTGTCTTAGTATGAGGATTTGTAACAAAAAATTGTCGAACAGGGCTTTCTTCCAACACTTGACATGTAGGCATTTTGTTAAACACTTCCCTTGCATTAAAAACTGGACAAGTAGAGAATTCATCAAACACTTGTTGTGTAATCCTTTTGATAAACACTTGGCAAACAACTCCATCATAATATAGAACTTAGTACAAACCCACAATACTCATCAATAAAGACATCAAAAATCAATCTATCCACAAACATATTTGTAAACCACAACAAAACTATCTACAAGAGAAGAAAACAAATATCATACTGATTAATGATAATGACTACCTAACTAAAATCCCCCTAAATATTGAGGTACTCCATATAGAAATTTTCTACGAAAATCATGATCTATGTTAGGACCACACAATGTACCCTTTCTGCCCATACTTTTTTCCATTATTATACCCTTGATCACCTGTATTTAGACTTATATTATCATTTCATCT
>CBVK0100135087.1:0-14548 GCA_900067695.1 Picea abies | reverse complement strand
GAGTACCTCTTTATTTTTACGCAAGCTTGAGGAGGATAACATATGCTTGTTGATGTAATCTCATCCTTCAGACGAGTCCCTCGGAGTATGTTTAACAAACCCTAAGAAGGAATGGTTCGGTCCCATCACGAGTCTGGCAATGTTTGTTTAACGAGTCCAGAGCTAGAAAACTCGAAGGTTTTTCAAGATTATAGAGTTTGGAAAAACACTCAAAAGAGAACTCTCTCAGTTCCTTTTTCATAAAATAGTTTGGATGAGACCAAAAAAGAGATAAATTATCGCTCACTAGACACTTACTTCAAATACTTTATCTAGCATGAAAATAGCAAGGTCGCTCGACAATATTTTCATGTTTAGAGAGTATGAAAAGAGCTTAAAGAGGACTCCATGGGGGTTCCTTTTTCGTATAACCTTGTTGAGCTCGAAAAAGTGATAAAAGTACACTCGATCACGTTCTCATGTATTTACGAGCACAAGAACAGACAAAGACCACGCTCGAGGTTTTTATATAAAAACCATAAAAAACAATCAAAAACACGCGATAAAAAAGAAAAACATGTCTGTATCCCTGTATTTGATCATCAAAGTCATCACGCCTGCAAGAGTTACACTCAACATGACATTAGGGATTAGGGTTTAATCGATAAATAATCATAAAAAACAAAAATGATATAGTAAAAGTAAATAAAAGGAGTAAATACTCTTTTTACCACATCATTTTTACATTTCCACTATTGAGCTAAAAAAACCCCTCTTTTACCCTCCAAGTTCGACGTCAGATTGCGAGAGCTATGAGAGACCATTCAGCGAGCCGTTTGCGACAGTTAGGTAGGATCTTCGTCCTTAGCACTTTCATGGTTTAATTTTGTAATTTCATTGGTTAAAATTTCATTTTTAAGTTGATTTTCCAAGCCCTACATGTGCATTGCCATTCTCACAGGCAGGCTATATGGGGCCTACGAGAATGAGGCGTTCTTGCAGGTGAGCCTAAGGCCACCTACAAGGTTCTCGCACTGTGCACATAGGGCACCTGCGAGAACCGCAAAGCTCAATTTTTTTTTTTTAAATTTAGCCAATGAAAAAGAATGGATTCATGAAAATAGTTGCTAATCTTCTTGTTGTGTCTCTTATGCAGATAATTGGCCATCAACATGGTGCTTGAATGGTGCGAAAGAGAACATGAAGAAGAAAATGCAATGGACAAAAATCATCCACCTACTATAGCTGTTTTGAGAGACTGTGGGCTCTTGAAGTACTTTCGCATCCCAGGCATGAGGGCCCAAGTCAGACTATTAGAGTACCTGGTGCATATGTGGGACCCTGATCAGCAGGTGTTTCATGTGGGGGCCCACAAACTGTCCTTAGACATTGAGGACATTTAATTTTTGACTGGTTTGTCACAACGGGGGTACTATGTGAGCCTAACTGGTAGTAGAGGTGGTGGGCTAAAGATGAGTGAGTACTGCAATTTACACTGCGTTCTCGAGACTAAGAGAAAGAAAGGAAAAGTAGCTATCTGGGGGGTACGAGACTTGACCCTCCGTACTATCCTTTTCACTATAGCTCATATGGATGGGAGTTCTGCTCCTCACATGGCGTTACAGAGTTACTTCCAGTATGATATTGAGTGTACTGAGCCTCGAGTGTTCAACTGGGCAGATGTTGTGCTTCGCAGTATAAAAAAGCAATTGACCAAATGTAGGCGAGGTGACCTGAAGCAATTTGGGTACGGATATTTGTTGGTATCCTTCTTCCTTGAGCAGGTCCCATTACTGAGGCTACAGGTGGAGTGGAATTTTCCAGCTCCCAGGGATCCACGGATGCTGAGATGGTGTTGGCTCATGGCCCGGCACGTAGCAGGACCGATCATCAAATATGATGATACTTTCTTTGATTGGCTTCAACCATAGATGTTGATGGTTGATGACTACGCTTATGTTGGGCTATATTTCCGAGGATATCCGGATTTGGTATTGCCATAGGATGCTCAGTGGGGGAACCTTGGTAAGAAGTACACACATTTTTTTTCTTTTCAAATGTTTTTGTGAATTTTTTATCATATTCAAATGTTTTTGTTTTATATGTTCGTCTAAAGACTAATACAAAATTGTTTGTTGATAACACAGATGTTGGACCTTACAGACTTCCTGGCACTTCTCCCATCCAGTGGCGAGGAGAGGTAGCGGTAGCGCCACAATATGTTAAGGATTATCAGGTGGTGGAACAAAATCTTGAGGGCTTGACTACAGATATTCCAGACATGACTCTGGAAGAGGTTCCACGACACGATCAATGTCATACTGTAGGGGTATCAGCATCTATGAGTCGACTTCTCTGTAGGGTTGCTAGGGAAGTCATGTGTTACCATGAACGTCATCCATGAAATCACTTTGTAGAAGCTATGAGCTTTAGATTTTGACATTTTGGTCTTTGGACAAACTTTTTGTAAAAAAAAACTCTTTTGATCATTATATATACAGATGGCTTCTACCAGTTTACCTTATATTGTGTGAATATTGATGTGATTGATTTATAAATGATTCAAATGTCTATCCAATACATAATTAGCCAATGCATCTGTTAATGTATTTAGACATCTAGGAATATGTTGATATTCAATGTGATGAAAATAATGTTCCAAGAGGCGAATTCGCAAATATACCCGTAATAAAGTAGGACTTCAAATAGAGTAGATATTACTTAACTGTAGTACTATAAGCTGTGAATCGAGACGTACAACCAAATGATGGATTCCTAGCGGGATAACATCAACCAATAGTTCAATAATGGCGCTATACTCTGCAATGTTGTTGGTCACATGGCCGAGGCACACACCTCGTAAAGATACAAGTTCGTTTATTGGGGCATAGATTGCCCACGCAGTGGAAGCAAGGTTCTGAGTACTATGTATAGTGCCATCAGTGAAGCCAATATAGGGTAGCGAAGACTCCGACATTTGGAAATCAAACAAAATGTCACATAAGGGAAGAGACCAGATAACGACAAAAGCAAACTATAGTAACACACAAAAAGTATGATACATTAAAAATACAAGTACTTGTGCACAAATGATTTTATGCATAGTACTTCTTCAGGTACAACCCATTCCTGGGTTCACTCAAAGGGATACCATCGTAATCTACCAACTCATATGCTCCTTTTTCCAAAACTCGACGAATAATATAAGGACCTCACCACATGGGTTCAAATTTCCCAGCTCCTAGCATATCTCGATCTTGTTCATAAAGAAGAACAAGATCACCTTCGGAAAAAACACGAGGCTTGACATGCTTGTCATATTGGGCCTTGACATGTTTCTTCTGAGCTTCTATGACTAGGGTGGCGTCACGTCGAGTTTCGTCTAATTGCATAAGATACAAAAGACGTTCTTCCTCAGCGGAAGTGTTTGGAAGGAGTTCAACAACTAGTTTTAATGAGGGTATCTCACGTTCGATAGGGAGAATGGATTCCACACCATAGACTAACCGAAAAGGTATAAACCCAATAGAGGATTTGACGGATTTCCGGTACGCCCACAATGCCAAAAACAACATTGTGTGCCAACTTGTTTTATGAATTATTATCATCCGTCGAAGCATAGTTATTAGAACTTTGTTGATAGCTTCGACTTGGCCGTTGGCTTGTGGATAATAAGACATTGAGTTATCATGATGAAAACCCAATTTTTCAGTAAGTTCGGACAACATAAAATTCCTAAAGTGGCTACCGTGATCAGTGATGATAGCTTGGGGAACACCAAAATGATCTATGATGTGATTAAAAAGAAATAAAGTTGCGTTCTTTCCAATGTTGTCAAATGTCGGCATCGCCTCGGCCCATTTTGTAAAGTAATCAATGGCTACAATGATGTAACCATGCCCCTCGGCCAAGTGAGGGTGACATGTTAGGAAATTGATGTACCATTTTGCAAAAGGACCAACTGAGACCACAGGGTGAAGAGGAGTAGGATGTGACTGAATTTTTTGATTATAGGTCTGGCAGGGATGGAATTTCTGAACGACAGTAATGCAGTCATTAAACAAAGAAGGCCAAAAATATCTTGCGTGTAAGATCTTCTGAGTAGTAGCATACCCAGACATATGACCATCACATGCTCCAGAATGAAATTCATTCAAAGCTTTCTCGGCTTCGTCGAACATTAGACAACGTTGAAAAACAGAGTCTCCCCCGATGATAAAGAGTATCCCCGAGGATAATGTATTGACGAGCTTGATAGCGTATGTGATGTTGTTCAGTACTAGTCAAATGTGGCTGAAAAGTCTGGGTTTGGAGATAGATAATGATATCCCCATACCAAAGATCATCAGTGATAATAAGGAAAAGAGATTCATCGGTTAATGAATCAACTGCTACATTTTCCATTGCAGAGTGAGGAAAATCGCATATCAACTCAGCAAAAACTAAGGATTTCTTGGACTTGGTGCGGTCAAATTCCAAGTCAAACTCTTGGAGTATCACAATCCATTTGGAGTATTTTCCCCCTAGAAATTAACGTGTCAAAATGTGTTGCATAGGGTTGCAATGAGAAATCACTGTAGTCTTACGTGAGAGGATATAGTGCTAGAAGCGTTGGACGGCTTGGACGGCAGCCAAGGCTAGTTTCTCAACATGTTGATACTTGATTTCAGTTGGCGTGAGACTTTGAATCAAGTAGTAAATAACATGTTCGTCATGAGCATCATCCTCTTGGACAAGGACCATGCCAATAGTGTACTCCAAGGCAGTAAGATAAAGGAAATAATCACAATTGTAATCGGGAGGAAAGAGAAGCGGAGCTCGTGTTAGGGACAAATTAAAAGCTTCAAAAGCATTGTTGGCAATGGTATCCCAAACGAACTCTGAATCTTTCTTTAATAGCTGCGTAAAACCACGAGTGATCTTGGTGTAATTAGGTATAAAACGACGAAGAAAGTTTGCTTTCCCTTGCAAACTTTGCAACTGATGAAGTGTAGAAGGACGAGGGAGATTAAGGATCGCCTCAACCTTAATGGGATCCACCCGGATCCCTTGACGCGAAATGATAAAACCTAGAAGACGATCGGATTCTACGCAAAAAATGCACTTATGAGGATTTAAACATATATGATAGAATCGACAACGAACGAAAATGGCTCGGAGGTGGGTAGGGTGATCGACTCTGCACATAGAATGAGTGGGTAAATCGTCCAAATAGGTTTGAACGATGTGTTTGATATCATGAAAAGCATAAGACATAATGCATTGAAAAGTTGTGCCCGCATTTTTAAGACCGAAAGGGAGTTTCCGATAGGAAAAAATACCCCAAGGACAAATAAAATCAGTCTTATGTTGATCCTCGGGAGCAATGTTAACTTGATTATAGCTGGAGAAACCATCCATGAGAGAGAAGATTTCACTTCCGGCACAATCATCGACAATCTGATCGACAAAGGGGGTAGGAAAGTTGTCTTTGGGACAAGATTTGTTAATATCCCTATAATCAATGCATACACGAATGGTGCCTCCTTTTTTGTCAATTGGGACAGGATTGGAAACCCAGTCTGTAAGAGCCACCGGATAAATAAAGTCGTCTTTCAGAAGTTTCTCAACTTCGAGCTTGATAGCAACCGCTTTACGTGGGTGAACTGGATGAAGTCATTTCCTGATGGGTTTAGCGCCAGGGTATGTCTTTATCTCATGTACAACAATTACAGGGTCGATACCTGGCATCTCTTCATAGCTCCAGGTGAAGATGTCATGAAATTATTTGAAAAGGGATGTATAGGTGACTATTTCGTCGGGGGAACACGAAGCTCCAATATGGACATTTTCGACGATTCCAGGTTTGATGGATATGTCAATGGGAATCGTGGGTGAGATATTACTTAAGTTCCCTTCGGCAAACACATTACGTGCAGACTCGGGAACAGTCGAAATGATGACAACGGTTGACGGGGTCAATATTTGTTGGTAGTTCTCAAGAGTATGCTGCTCCAGAAAGAGGATGGAACGATGATTCCCATCATCCCAAGGAGTGTCCTCCATGACGGACATGATCATCTCGTCAGTGGGAAAAATAACATGAAAAGGATCGGGAGAAAACTCATCAAGAGAGGGAGTAGAAGGTGTTTCCGATTGAATGGCCTGATAGGCAGATTCAACCGGACTTAACGGCATTGCATCGTCGAAACGAATATGATCTCCAGGGTCAGGGACTATCCAAGGGTCGTGAGACACAGGAAGTTCATGAGGCACAGTGGAGAGCATGTTGATAGAAGCAACAGACGAGCATGGAACATCGGGTGGTGGAATGGGGAAAGTACCCATTAACGAGGAGTCCTTTACAAGGCCTACACCGACGTTCTCATAACCTAGTGGGGTTTTAGCAATAAACGGCATGTTTCCAGTACGGGTATCAAAATTGAAGAAGGCAAGTTGGTCGACGGTAACAACCTTTCCTTGATGAGGGAAACGTACTACACGAAAAAGTGTCGACACAACGGCGTGCATGGAATCGATCCAGCTGCGTCCAAGCAGAAGATTATAATCAAGGGGAGCATCAAAGACTTCCACTTCGACTTGGACCGTCTTACCTTCTAATGTGATGGGCAATTAAGGAAGAACACCGTATGGCTTAAAACTAGAGCCATTGAAGGCTTTAAGAGTGTTTTGTGATTCATTCAAAGAAGGAGAGCCAATGGCTTTCCAACAAGCAAGAGACATAACACAAGTCGAGGCACCCTCGTCGATAACAGTTCAACAAATGTTCTTGTCAGAGACAACAACCTGTATCTGGAATGCGAGTTGAGGGGTAACCTTGGAATGTGATCTTCCAAGTTAAAGACTATCAAATTTGTATCCGTCGGGTCAATTCCACCAATAGCTTTCAAAAGTGCCTTCCGTTGTGCAGGACAAGTTTGAAGGACTTCAAGGGCTGACATCGTTGAAGGTGCCTGGGTCAGATCTTCAACAATGTTATAGTTCTGGGCCACACGAGCATGAGGATTGAAATCCGATTTTCGAATGAATCCCTTAGGGGGGGGTCACAGAACTGTGTCGAGGCTCGATCATTCGAGATGAAGAGGATCGTTGGTAGGTGGAGTCATAGGAGAGGGTTGTACCAAAGAAGGGGGTAAATCGTCAACCTTCTCCTTAGATGGAGAATAATCTTTGGCTCGAGTTGTGAGTGCAACGTCATTCTTCTTAGAATCACCAGTACACATCAAAACATAGGAGGTGGTAGAAGATGAGGGTTGGTCATGGATGACCAACTAAGCCTATTGTTGAGACATGAAGGGTTGGGACAAGACAGTCGGTGCAGGTGGTTTCAGAGCTCCCTGAAGGAACTTAGTGACCTCGGTACGTCGTGGAAAATCCTTTGTGTAGTGATCTTCACCACAGATAAGGCAAGGGTATCGTGGTTTGCACTTATCCATATCATCAACAGGGGTAGTTTTAGTTTTCTCTGCTTGAGGTGTATTTTTTCCCTCCTTATTCTTGCATCTCCCCTTTTTAGTTTTGTTTTTACTGGTTGGGTTAGAATGGACAACATTTAGCTCAAAAGTCTTTCCAGTGGGAGTGGCAGGAGACGAAGCATTTTGAACATTAGAAGAAGTAGATTTAGGGGTTTTGCTTGAAACAGAATGTGATTGGGCTTGGGCAGTACCAATCACACCGTCAGCTGCATGCGAGGAAGCTGGAGCAGTTGAAGTGTTGGAAGAAATAGGATGAGGTAATTCAGGTAGAGAATCGTAAAGTTTTCCCGTTTGTGAATAAACGAGATCAAGATACTAAGCACGACTTATAGCCTATTATTCCGTAACAATGCCACCAATGGAAATTTCCTTACCAATTTCGTTCACAAAGGATTTTGTAAACCATTCTGCCAGTAACTGATCAGGGAGCTCAAGTTTAATGAGATGTTGTCTCCTTCGCCACTCATGGATGTGATCAGATATATGAGTGCCTTTAGTTTGTTTAAAGGAATTCAAAATCTCGGTTCCCGTGTCATAACGGATCGGTAACTGGTAATGCGTAAGGAAAGCCATGGCTAGGGTGTTAAAATCAGAGAAGAAACCTCATGGAAATTCATGGCAATTCAATATACCACTTCGCAGCAGAACCGGTAAGGGTTCATTGAAAAAGACGTAAACGAATAGAGTCATCCATCAAGGATTTGGATGAGCACCATAGGTGAAAATTCATAACGTGATTGTTTGGGTCCTCTCCCACCTTGCTATCGAATTTAGGAATGTCCGATGGAATCTTGGCTGGTATAATAGGCCATTGGGGAGAGTGACGAATAGGATCATTTAGAATCTGTGACAAATCCAGCAAATCCAAAGTAGCAAGAAAAGGCAACTGTCGATTCACCTGCGGGTACTGGTGGCTTTGGGGAGGAAGCCATGTCGGCAAACCAGTAGGCCCATAAGCAGTCTGCATATAATGTGAATATCCAGGCATATTTGGTGGTGGCTGGACAGGATAGTAGCTCATATGATTATACCTTGGAACAGGGGCTTGAGTTTGAGCATTCGACCCCCAAATGCGATTGAACGAACCAGGATATGGTTGGCCCATGCTAGGGGGTGTGACGGATGCAGCTGGAAACTACTGCCCCCCAGTCGATTGAGGAGGATTTTGGATAAACTGATCCCAATACTAAGCCAAGGAAGGTGGTATGTTCTGCCCATAAGGTGGGGTTTCCCCTCCCATTGAAGGTGGTGTACCAATTGAAGGCAATGTTCCAATTGGCATTTTCCAACTGAGAGGGGGTTGAGTTATACTACCTTGATGAGATTTTCCACCAACCGGAAGCTGATAAGCTGGAGTGAATGACAGAATAGCACCACTAGGATTAGGATTGCCAGTAGAAGATGAAGAAGGTCCTCCAAAAGGAAATTGTGGGAGTGTTGGGACAAAACCGGGAAGAAAGTGCCCAGAAGAAGAAGGACCACTAGGAGAACCGGATGGAGTTTGTGCAGGAGTAGCAATGGAAGCATTCAACGCACGGTATCCAGGTGGTAGTGTCAGATTGACATTGGGCGTTCACGGTGTGTTGATAGGAGCAAGACTAACCGCAGTAAACCCGGTTGGAACACTCGTAGTAGTTGCAAGATGGGCCATTTCGGCGGGGACAGTAAAGTTATAAGCGGTAGTCAACGGTACTGTCTCGAGATTAGAGATATCAGAAATCACAGGAGGATTAATTTCAGAAATCACAGGTGAACCTGGACCAAAAAGGTCGCGTTGAAAAACACCTGTAGACCAAAAGGGATCTTGGCCTTCTATACCGGGAAAGGATCCAGTCGGAGATTCGGAATACACAACAATTAAGTCTCCGGAAGAGTCTACTCTCATGAAACGTCTCTCGAAATCAGGATGAAGTCGAAAGCTGTCTCGAGTGTTTGTAATTTGAAAACATTCTAGAGAGTCAGTTCGTTCCACTTGTGGTGTGGTGAGGACTGTGGCTTCACTTTGCTGAGGAGAGCCCTTAGGTGTATCATATTAAGGGACATGCTACTATATCATATTAATGGAAAGTAAAGATTACAACCTGAGCTTTGATGTCGCAAACTTCCTTTCGATGGCCCTTGGCTCTGACACACACACTTGCTCAATCCTTGCATGAAGAAGATCAAATCCTCTTGATAGACCTACTAGAGTCTTCAAGTTGTTCAATGCTGAGTCCTTCACACAATTCTTTCACCAATTCTCCAATGAATCTTGTTTAACCTTTTCCATGAGAATTCCCTCAATATATAGGAGAGAATGAATTAGTTACTTGGATAAGAATGATCCCAAAATATCAGGGAATCTAGTACTAGGATAACCATTCGAATGCCATCTCATCCTTCTAGAAGATTCCCTTCTAGAAGCATCGAGAATTCAACTTTTTCCTTGCTTTAGAAAGAGTTTGCACCCTAGCAGTTCAACACAGTGCGAACTTCTCGCACCCTGGCTTAAGGCAGCCTACGAGAATCAGGCATTCTTGCAGGCAAATATACTAGTAGCCCGCGAACCTTCTTCAAAAATGAGTTTTTTTGGAAGAGATGAAAATAACTTTTCTCAGGCAAAAGTTCTTATGAAGAGCCTGAGTACACCATCATCAATACATCATCATGATGACCAAAATCATGGGTAACACAAAGCCTACTCTCAATCACAATCTGTATGAACTGTTAATTCTGTGGTGTTGTTAGAAGCAATATTTCATAATTTGATTAACATCTTTCGATTATAAATACTTCTAATTCGATCAATATCTATTTATCACAAAACATTTAGTCAGGATGGTCGAGTGGTCTAAGGTGCTAGACTCAAGTTCTGGTCCTCAATTGAGGGCGTGGGTTCAAATCCCACTTCTGACACTAAACCATTCGCTATTTTTATTTTATGTGGCTATGGCTTCAAACACATCCAATTTAATTGTTATCTCATGTATAAGGGTATTTGGTCTAGTTGTATGATTCTCAATTGAGGGCGTGGGTTCAAATCGCACTTCTGACACTAAACCATTCGCTATTTTTATTTTATGTGGCTATGGCTTCAAACAAATCCAATTTAATTGTTATCTCATGTATAAGGGTATTTGGTCTAGATGTATGATTCTTAGAATGCCCCTGTTTTCCTAGAAATTTCCTTTTTAAGATTGAGTTTGAATGGCGTCTATTCATTCTGAAATATTTTGGCATCTCCAAAAAGGAGAAAGGCATCGGTAGAAAAGAGAAGGATTTTAGCAAAATATTGGTGGCATAAGGATTTTAGCAAAATATTGGAAAAATAATCCTTTCGGTGCATTACTCCAGCTTGCATCTATTTATAAATATTTTAAATTTGAAAAAAGGAGTACACCCATTCACAGATGTGTGTATCAAATATTTCTCCCTGCTTTTGTTGAGTTTCTTTATGAATTGTTGTGACATTTTGCGTTGATTTATTCTTCGTGCATTACTACTAATAATAATAATCTATTTTTAAGTTTACGGCTAAGCCACACCAAATTGGTGTATGAGACCCCTTTGTTTGTGGGACAAGGGACCCCCTCCGTCCAGCGATTTGACTGGTAAATTTTATAGAGGTATACATACCCTACCCCCCTCTGGATTTGAACTTGTGACCTCTTCAGAGGAAACACATGTTATTAACCATTACTAATGTCTTGACATAGTATTCATCAAACCTAACCATTTTATTCCCATTTGTTATTAGTCTTGCGCTCAGTTGCTCTTGTATACTAGCCCAGGGATGAAGCTTCTATGTTTTAATGGATCCTTCATGCTCTTTTTAATTGTCAAACTTCTTGAAGACTGCAATAAATTAGTATCTGATAATGTATTTTTCTAAATATAGTTGAGCATTTGGACATCTGAAATGAGGTGAGTCACTTTTTACTTTGATTCAATTTTAATTTTATGTAAAGAGATTTAAATATATTTTATTTATTTTTTTATTTTATGTTTCAGAAGTAAAATTTGATTTGAGAGACAAAGTCAATCCATAATAATAATTGTTACATCTTTTTTCTCTTCTTTTCAATATGAGCACTCCACCACCTATTCCAAAAACTCACCCTAACAAGGGAAGCCCCCCCAAAATCACCCTAGAGATCCTTTACGATTATATGGAATCAATAGAAAAAAAAAGAGAAGAGAGAGATGCCAAAATCCAAATAGAGTTAGAAACATTAGAAAAAAGGAGTGAAGAAAGAGACGTAAAACTCAAAATAGAGCTAGAGGCAATGATTGATAAAAAAATCAAAGATACCATTCAAACTCAATTAGAGGATAGATTCTTAGGGTTCAAGAGTGAATTGCAAACAATGAAGGATAGAATTCAAGAAATGGAAAAACATAAACAATCAACCCAAGAAGGAGGGGTTGAAGGAAATCACAACTTGAGAGATAGGATTAAAGAGCTAGAAGAAAAACTAACCAACAATTTGACCCTTAGTAATATGGAAAACAAATTAGATATCAAACCCATCAAAGAGGAAATGAATAAGCTAATCGAATTGGACCATGAGTGTAAAAAAAGAACCTTGAACCTCATAATTTTTGGTATAAAAGAACAACAAGAGGAGGATACACTAGTAATAGTAAAAGAAGAATTAAAAAATAAATCACAAATTGATACAACTTACCTCATAGAAGCGAAGAGGCTAGAAAAATAATTGATCACAAAGATAGGCTGATCCGTGTCAAAGTAAGTTGTATTGACCATAAATATAACATACTTAGTAAATCTTTGAGCTTAAAAGGGTCGGGAATATTTATAAATGAAGACCTCATTCCCGAAGACCAAGCTGAACTAAGGAAGGAAGTTCAAAAGGTAAAAGAAGCCAGGAAAGAAGGAAAATGGGCAATAATTAGAAATTGAAAAGCTATTGTTAGGGATAGAGACTAGAACGATAATAATAAATAGGAATTCGGGACACTTGGAATCCTTTTTTGGAATTTTCATGGCTTTCCATGGCGCAAAGGTCCTATGATAAGTTGGATCCTAAGTGGTATTGATATTATCTGTCTAGCTGAAACTTGGGAGATTGAAGAGTCTAAGGTCCCTAACATGGAAGGATTTGTCTTGTGGTCGGCATGGAACAAAAAATCCCACGATAGAGGGATAGGAGGCATAGCTTGTTATATTAGAAAAAACATTTCTCGTCACATTCAACTTCATAAGATTGACCCTCTTAATCAATACATTTGGATAGAAATTTCAGACACCAATGCTAAGAAGATGTATATAGCAATTTGTTAATTTGCACCTATTAATTCTACTTTTTATAAGTAGATAAAAATTGTCCCTATCATAATTTAGAAAAATATATTTATAATTTGAAAAATGAAGGTAATATCCTCCTGCTAGGACTGCAACTAAACAAGATACTCTTTTAAGTGATGACTCCAACCATCATCCTTTATGGCTAGATGAGGACCTTGTTTTATCTAATAGCTACAAAAGAATCTCTGAAGACCTAATTGAGAATTTGTTTGGTACTGAGTTGGTCAAGCTCTGCAGCTCTCAAGACCTAATAATTTTCAATGGAGTAATGAAGTGGCCAAACTCCAACCAAATTACATGTATTCATGGGCTAGGTAGCAGTGTTATATATTATGTGTTATCTGATATCCCCGTTTCCAACCAAATAACAACTTTTGACCTTTTAAACGACCATGAGCCTGACTCTGATCATAAACCTTTAACCCTAACTCTAAAATTCTCCATGCATAGGAGCACCATTGAAGAGAATTCTGATAATCAAAGGAATTTGTGCTTTGACAAAAGTAAAGTTGACATTTTCTTAAAGGATTTAAATAGTAAATTAAACCTCCTAACTTATAAGGACAACATTGAAGAACTCTATCATAATTTTACAACTACCCTTTTCACTTCTATTAACAAGGTCTCTTTCAAGGTGTCCCATAAAAAGAATAATAGAACAACCAACCCTTGGTATGATAAAGAATGTAAAATTGCTAGGAAAGCCATTAGGGATGCTTCTAATGAGCCCTTAAAACTCGATAAGATCAATACATACAAAGCCCTAATTAAAAAGAAAAAAAGATACTATATCAATAAAAGGCAAGAACAACTTTCACAACTATACAAGTTGGATTCTGAGAAGTTCTCGAGCCAAATTCTAAAATGCAATACTAAAGAAAATAATAGGATTCCCTTAACGGACTAGAATTCCTACCTCAAAAAGTCTTTATGAGTTCCCTAATGCCATGGACACCATTCCTATTGTCCCTACAAAGGAAGAAGTTTTTTCTTTAGATTACATAGAGTTTGGGGTTAAGCGGCTCGCAAATGGGAAAGATAAGGACATTGAAGGCTACCGAGCTTGAATTTTTAAAATCGGAGGGTCAATCCTTATCCCTCACATACACAAGCTCTTCAATTTAGCAGTCAAGCAGGGCTTCCCTAAACCCTAGACGCAAAGCCTCATTGTTCCTATTTTTAAAAATGGGGATAAAAACATTCCCTCTAATTATAGGACCATTATGATTAGCCTGATTTTAGCCAAGCTTTATGGAATTATTTTGGAAAAGAAGATTATCATTTGGCTAGAAAGTCACGATAAAAGAGCTAAAGTCCAGGCCGGGTTTAGGAGATATCATTCAACTATGGACCATATTGTTACCTTTAGGATCATTGTAGAGGAGTTCCTCAATACTAAAACCAATCTTTTTTATTGTTTTGTTGACTTTAGAAATTCTGTTGACATGATTCCTAGGAAAAACCTTTGGAATAGGTTGGAAGAGATAAAAGTACCTCTCGAGTTGAGGGCTGCTACAATAAGGATGTATTAGAATGTTATTTCTAAGTTTAAAAACACTGAGGGCTGGTCAAAAGAGATTAACTGCAATATTGGAGTCAAACAAGGTTGTCCCTTTTCCCCTACCATTTTTGGCATATACATTGATAAGTTAGAAGAATGCTTGGAAAAAGTAGGTTGTGTCGGCCCTACTCTCACTGGTATAGTCATCAATCTTCTTCTTTATGCCAATGATATCGTTCTTATGGCAAGGAGTCCCCATGATCTTGAAAACCAACTAAGAATCCT
>CBVK0100135086.1:0-14549 GCA_900067695.1 Picea abies | reverse complement strand
ACCGGGCTTTCTTCAAGGGTTGACATCAATGACAACCAACCTTAATCAACAGTAAGTCACCCCAATATGGGGCTAGAAATCCACAAAAGAGGGTGGTCTCTCACTGTCCATTCAAAACTCATAAATCCCACAACCCACTGGTATTCTCCTACAACTATCATGATTTTACACTAGCTCTCTTCCTCTCAACCTGCCCAACCCAAGGAATGTACCCCTTCACTGATCCCAGTCCCTTGGGTGTCCCATTTGTTTATTAGGGCCTCTCTGGCATAGGTAACCAAGAATCTCTCTGATCGGAAACTAAGGGAACTCACTACCAGGAAAACTACCAGCAACAACAAAGAACACTTGTTATTACAATGCAAATCACACAGGAGTTTGATCTTCGGGCTTGACACCCTGGCTCTTTAGTCCTCATCTCCAAATACGCCCTATAAATTCTCCAACATGCTCCAAACATTTCCCTCCGTGGATTCTCCGGATCTAATATTTTTCTTCCTCTCTACTTATTGTTCATGCACCAAAAAATGATTGTCTAAAATTGTCATAACTCCCCATATAAATTTCATCCCTTTGTCTTCCTTGCTTGACTCACACACTTCCCCAAGCTAATTGTACTCACCCCCCATGCTCTCAATAACTACGTGATGTGATTTTCCACACCTACCCTCTTACATGCATTCAATGATTGGTTTTGGAGACACTCAATCAAATGTATAATTTTAATACATATGATAATAAAATTCAGGAATGTGTATGGAATTAGTAGACATGGATAATTTCCCCTTGGGACCCTCTCTTAGACATTCTCCTAGACCTTCCCCTCTCTTGTGGATTAATTCAGCCTCGATATTTTTCCATGTCCCCTTAGCAGTTGGCATCACATATTATTATTAAAACTTATAAATATATTTCTTATATACATCGGTTGGCCATAGCTACATATTATATCTACAATAGATATTAATTAAACTAGGTATTATATCGAGGATGTTACATGGGATGATTTATAATAAAATTGATTGTAACCACTTCCGATTTCCACTCAGGAATGGGCAATGGCTATAATAGGCTAGCTAGATGTCTATGTTCAACTTCTACCTTTGGACATTCTAGGCATCTGACTATGCAATTAGCCACTTCTTTCTTCTTTCTTGGCCAAAAGTATTGACTTCTTACAACTGCATTGGATTTTTGATATCTTAGTTGTTCATCATATAACACGTTGTGCATTTCTCTTAGCACTATATTTTTTAGCTCCCTAGAATTTGACACATATACCTTACCTCTGTACATGAGGATTACATCCTCTTTTAGCACGAAGTCTTTAAATTTCTATTGTAAATTTCCTTGATGTAATGTTTCTTTTATTTTCAAATAGTGTTGATCTGAATTTGTTGTTTCGATACTTTTATCTTTCATATCAATGGTGTACATGTTGATGGCTGCAATATGCATCTCATGCACTCTCATGTTGAGTGAATCATCTACTTGATTCCCTTTTCGTTTGATGTGTTCAATTTCAAAGTCATATTCACTAAAAAATTCGAGCCATCTATTTTGTCTAACATTTAATGTGGGTTGTCCAAACAAATGTTTCAAGCCACAATGGTCTTTCCTTAGCTCAAATATTCTACACATGAGGTAATGTCTCCACATTTTTAGTGCATGAATAATGGTTTCTAATTCTATATCAAGAGTAGAATAATTCATCTCATGCTCTTTTAATTTTCTAGACTCATAGCATATCACAAGATCCTTTTGTGTGAGGACTCCACCGATCCCTTCCTTGCACACATCCATGCACACACACTGCACACAACAAAGTCTTCATCAGGGTCTGCAATCTTCAATATTGGCACACTTGTCAAAATTTCCTTTAGTTGTTGGAAGCTTTCTTCACATTCGAGAGTCCAATCAAATTTCATTCCCTTCTTTTGCAAAGAAGTGATTGGGCTTGCAATCTTTGAAAAACCTTTTATGAATCTTCTGTAATAACTTTCAAGACCCATGAATGCTCTGAACTTTGTCTTATTTCTTGGTGCTGACTATCCTCTAATAGCCTTTATCTTTTTAGGATCAACTATTACCCCATCTGTTGAAATGATATGACCCAAGTAATGAATATTCTTTTGATAGAAGATGCATTTGTTTAGCTTGGCATCTTCTTTAATTGTTTTCATGTTCCTCTGTTATCTTTGAGTATATGAGTATATCATCCAGGAACACAATTACAAACTTGTCCATGTATTCCTTGAATACTCCATTTATTAGGCACATGAAAAATGTTGATACATTTGATAGCCCAAATTCCACTACCATAAATTCATAATGCTTGTATCTTGTCATGAATGTTGTCTTGTTGATATCTTCTTCCTTTATCCTCACTTAATGATAACTTGATCTCAATTCAATCTTTGAAAAGATTCTTGAACCTTTCAACTGATCAAACAAATCATCAATCCTTGGAAAGGGATATTTATCCTTTATGGTGACCTTATTCAGTTGTATGAAATCAATATACAACCTTAAGGTTCCATCTTTCTTCTTGAAAAAATAAAAATGGGGCACCCCAAGGTGACACACTTAGATGTATATGCCCCTTATTTAACAATTCTTCAAGTTGCATTTGCAACTCCTTCAATTATGGTGTGCCCATTCCGTAAGGAGTTTTGGACATTGGGGTAGCTATTAGCACCAAATCAATAGAAAAATCAATGTCTCTCTTTGGTGGCAGTCCTAGAATTTCCCCAAAAACATCTTCAAAATCCCTCAAGACTGGACGGTCTTCAATAATCGACATTTTAACTCTTGTTTCCTCTTCCATATGGGCTGCAAAAATTTGACATCCCTTCCTGAAACTCTTTTTCAGCTGCATGGCTGAAATTTCTCTTATAGCTATTGCTCTTTCAATGCCTTGAACCTTGCATTGTTTCCCTTCCTCATCAAGACAAGTGATTGTCTTGTTTTAAAATTCTAGGACAACATGGTGTTTTTCCAACCAATCCATACCAATTAGGAAATCATATGAACCTAATGGTAGGATGTTCACATCTACCTTTGTGTTGAGTCCATTCATGTTTATTGGGCAATCCTTAACCAGCTCACTAATTTTCTTCTTAGCCCTGGTGGCTAGCCGAACTAACCAAAATTTTTTATGCTTACTTCTTTGTAAGTGAAATCTTTCAACAATGTTAGGATTTATGTAACTATGGCTAGCTCCAGAATCAATTAAATTTGTTTCAGGTTGTTAACAGTCTTACCTTCCACTTCAATCATAGGGATTGGTATTCTACTTTCTTGTTGTCCAAGACTGCATAAATCCTTGGCATGCTTCCTCCCATGGATTCCACTATTTCAGCCTCCTGAATATTATGGACGATCCTTATTCTTTCACCTTTGTGAGGGAAGTCCCTATACAAGTGGTCTCCCTCACATCCCCAACATTTCATGGGTTGCTTCCTTAGCCTTTTCCCAAAAAAATCTACCATCATAGGCTCATTTTGGGCTAAATGTCTTTCATGATTTGCTTGGGAGTTATTTATGAAAAAGGGTGGCTTAAAACCTTTATGCATTATCTCCTTTTTACCCTTAATATTACAATTTCAAGCTTTTTGGAAGTCTGACATTCCTCTGTTATGCTCATAAAGATGCTTTGCTCTCCTTACGACCTCCTCCAAAGTCTTGGGGTTATCATAGTGTATCTTGTCACTATAAAAATAAGGTAGCCCACTCATAAACCTTTGGATTTTGATATTCTCATCCTTTATGAAGCAAGCATACTTCAACAATTCAAAGAATCCTTTCTCATATTCATCGATTGTCATGCTTCCCAACCTGAGTTCAAAGAACTCTTTCATATTCATTTCAAATAGTAATTCTCTGACGAATATTTATCTTGGAAATATCTTTTGAACTACCTCCAAGATACCTTCTTCTCATCAAGGTGTTTAGCTTGACCTTTCCTTGTAGGTGGCAGGTTGCAATTATGGTTTCCACCATTGAGGGTTAATCATGTAATTGGAAATATTTCTTCATTTCCAAAAAATACACTTCGGCCTCTTTTCCCTTTCTATGCTCACCAGTAAAAGTTGGTGGCTTGATTTTTCTTAGTTCACCCTACATGACTTAAGCCTTCTTCTCTACCTCTTGACATGAGACACACTTTGGTTGTTCCATCGCCCTGAACTTGCATGAAATCTTCTAATGGATTTCTCTGGGGAATGATGGTTCCTGCTTATACTTCTTGATTGCCTGCCATTCCCATGATCATCCTTTCTGCTATGGGATTTGGATTATGTCACTTGCCTGGCACTAGCTACTTACTTAGACTTAGAATCCTTTTTGACTTGTATATGCAAGATGTTTAGACTATATAGCAGCTCTTCTTGAGCTTTCACAATCTTCTGATTATCTACCCTATAGCTCTACACTTCCCTCTGCAGGCTTCTCATAGTGGCAGCCAGCTCCACAAGCTCGTCTCTGCCACTTCTTCCATTGGAATCTATCTCAACATTTCCCATGCTCCCACATACCCATCTGAATTCCTATTCATAGTTGTAAGACCTCTGGGCATCCTCCATCAATGTAACTCTCATAAAGGAACCAAACTGCCCTCCTGAACCTCCAACTCTGCAAGAAAATGTGCATGCAATAAAAAGATCTGTGTGTGTATTTCTGGAAAATAATGCATATTTTTTCTGCTCTTTAAGGCCACCAATCATCTTCTTTTGAGTTGATTGTAACTTCTACTACTCATATCAATTTTCAAAGTTAAAATATGGTTTTTCCTCCTCAATACCTTTCCAACGACTATTCACTTGTCAAAATTGAAGCTCTAAGTTGAAAGTTATGGTATGTGGAAGTTTTAACTATTTTCTTCTCATTTTTATCCCTTACTGCTACATGTGTCTTTTCTTCAATCTTGTACAATTTCAGGTACCTAGATTACAAATTTGGTTCCATGGTTGTCTTATATGGTCCATGGGATTTCCATAGATTTCTCCTGCATCTCAAACTAACTTCTAAACAAGGAGTTATGTCCTTTGGAATTAAATTGGTGTTGAAAATATATCTTGTATTGTTTTAGTTGTAACTTCTTCATACTGGCTCTGTTTTGCATTCAAAATATCTTGTTGGAAAACTCTTGTCAAGCTTTCATTTTAAGAAACAAAGACTTGTGTACCAAGGGTACACACATTTCTCTCAATTTAGACTACCTAAAAATGATGTTTCTGCCCTCAAAATGCCCCCACAAGTTGATGACCTCCAAAAAAAATGAATTTTTCACAGAAAATCATTGGTTCACTACTATAATAGTCTGTTAATCCAAACCCACAAGCCTATCAAAAATACTTTTGTGGCCCTTTTTCCATTGGGAAGATCAACTTACCATGTATCTTGACTTCTTCGAAGCCCATGACCTGCAATATTTTCGGGAAACATCCTTTGGACCTTTCCTTGTGGGGTGACAAGCTAACACCTTTTATGATCTTCCTACTACCCACAATCTGCAAGCTTATCGGGCTTATCTTCACAGCCTATTCCCTTGTGGAGTGGTAAATTACCCTGCCATTAAGGGTTGTTCGCGACTTGCAGCCCACAATCCTATCGAGCTTTTACCTTCACAAACTTCCTCTCATGGACTTTTTTTGCGAACCTGCTCTCGCGAGATTTCTCCAGCAAAACTATTGACTTGTTAGAAAAACAAGATCGTGGAGAAATAAAATAAAACAAATGTGGAAATAAAAAACTGAAGATACATAACACAATAGAGACACAAATATGTGTGGTTCACCCAGTGTGGGCTACGACCATTACAGAAGTCTCCACGTCCTTCCTTTATTATTTTCCAACAAAATGAAGGGATACAACCTACAACACACCTGTTGTAACTTCCTCTTCTTTCTCATAGTCTCCTCTCTCATAATACAATATTCACACACATACACAGGCACAATACAATTCCCTCATGAAAATAGTGTTGCATTCTAGGGAAAAAAACTCTAACATAACTTCTACCGTCACATCTACGACCTTATAATGAACGGTCCAGATTGACTATGAGATTACAATATTTTACAAGGCAATTTTTCCCAAAATTTCGCTTCGGGGGCAATTACAATATTTTACAAGGCAATTTTTCCCAAAATTTCGCTTCGGGGGCACTTCCCCTGAATCCCCCATTAGGGGGGGATACATTAATTGTCACCCCCCCACCCCCTATCAGGAAATGGGATCCAAGCATGGTTGAAACAAACCTCTGAATCAGGAAGATAATCAAGCTCCATAACCAACATGACTTGGGTTCTTTCTACCCAAGCCTGTGTTGGATCTAGATCATTAATCTTCGAGATTGAGGTAATATCATTCATCGGTTCACCAAACTATGTCTGAGGACCCCTACCCTATGCTATCATGAACTCTGTTAGTCCACGACACGATATGGTCCACGTCATCATTGTATGAAATTTTTCAAAAATTCAAAAATTATATATATATATATATATATATATATATATATTAAATTTTATAATTCCTCTGAAAATTTTCCATCGGTGCACTTAGGAGTTTTTACTCACTCGAGAATGAATCTTAGCCTTTGATTCCTAATGTTGGAAGAATCTGGGTCATTGATTTTCCAACTCCTTAGTCACCATTAAAACATGAAGTTTGACCTCCCAAGACAAAATTAACTTTGCAACTTGCAGATTGAAACCATTAATCCTCTCTTCGACTATTTTGAGGTGAATTAAACTCAAATATGCTCATAAATTTGGGGATTTCAATCTGTTTCCACAATTTTCCCCAAATCGATCACATGTGAAATTCTGCAATAACGAATTTCTGCCAAATTCGCACAGGTCTTGGCCCATACAAGCTCGGTGTTGAACCTTCTGCTCTGATACCAATCTGTAACATTCCCCAGGTTGACCAAGACTCATTACATGTGAAAACACATGAAAATATAATTTTCTGCTAACAATCATTCATGTAACTTACCAGCTTCTGATATACATATTTAACCACTATATGAATGCATCTACATCATGTTGAAATCACACATAAATGTAGCTAATAACTCATTATTGCAACATATAATTCATTTCCATTCACAGAGTAAAATGCATAATAGTTAACTCGTAAAATAACACAAAAAACAGATAACACACTTATGTTTCTAAACAGTTGTGCAACCAGCTGCTTGGGACAGATGTTCCACCCAACCATAGACTTGTTGTTCCAAATATCAACAACAAGTCACCCCCGAGATGGGCTAGGAATCCACAAAAAAGGGCGTCTCTCATTTCCCACTCACAACACAATTAATCCCATAGCCCACTGACATTATCTATCCTGATTTCCATCAACTCTCTTCCTCTCAATCTTCCCAATCCAAGGAATGTACCCCTTCATTTCTCTCATTCCATCGGGTGTCTTTTTCGTTTATCAGGGTCTCTCTGGCATAGGTAACCAAGAATCTAACTACTGGGAACTCAAGGAAACTCACTGCCATGAACACTACCAGGAAAACAACGAAAGCAAGATCATTGCTCCAGTGCAACTCACATGGGATTTCACTCTTCCGACCTGAAAATTTAATTCTTCTGCAAGCCTAACAACTTGCTTATTCATTCCTCAAGATCCAAAAATGCTCTAGAATTTGCCCTCTGTTGTTGCTCCTACTCTAGTGCATTCTTTATGTTGTTGTCTCTTGCTTTCCATGCAAAAACTTGACTGCAAAAACTGCCCTCTTGACCATATTAATTTCCCCTCCTTTGATGTTATCTTCACTCACACTCATCCCCAAACTGATTGTACTCAACCCCATGCTCCCAATAACTATGATATGTGACCCCTCACACCCACCCTCTTATAGGAATTCAATGATTGGCTTTGGGAACACTCAACAACAAAATAAAAGGTTCACTCAAAACATTAAAATCAGAAAAACACTCAACAACAAAATAAAAGGTTCACTCAAAACATTAAAATCAGAAAAATAGATTTGGAAATTAAACTCATGGATAAAACCCCCCTTTCTTGTGGATTAATCAGCCCCCATCTCTGTCCATGTATCCCAACAACTACCATCACATTTTATTTATTAAAATTTAGAAATATGATTCACATATACATCGTTTGGCCACAACCATATATTATATCTACATTATGCATTAATTGAACTATGGATTATAGTGGGAATGTTACAACTCTAAAATTCCTTGGGATATGGAAACTGAGGAAACAAATCCCCAAACAATGAGAATATGATCTCATATAAGTATGCTTACAAAATGATTCAACCACTTAGAAGGAATCAATCACTTATGAAGGGTTAACCACTTGAAAAAAGCTATTGACAAAAATTCATGCACTCGTAATCAATCACACTTCCATTAGATTACCATGATAAAGGAAGTTTTGTTCAACAATTCCAAGACTTTGCACTATATGTCAATAACATTATCAAGAGTAATGAGATCTTAGTATAACAAACCATTATTTTAAAATAATTTTTTTACAGTTCGACATTTTTTTTTTAATTTTTTTTTTTTACAATAAGGTTTCTTAATTTTTTGACGATAGTCGAAATATCACTCCCCTTATAACCTTCTTACTGGAGTCTACTATATATATGGATTGGGCTCACTTTTAATAGAGCTATCACTCCTATAGTTCGTTACTACTTGAATTTTAAATAAAATCCAAACAAAATGCGTAAAGAATTGAACTTGACTAGTGGAAGGAGCTTAAAAGCCAAAAGTTTTAGTGATTTTCAATAATAAAAAACACAACAGAAGGCATCATTTAATGAACTCCATGTTGGCCACTTCGTAAACTGTTTAAAAAAACAAGTGCCACTGCAGTGGCGATTTCAAAAAGTTAATTTTTTGTTAAAAAGTTAATTTGTTGTGCATGGTTGTGTTGATTAAACTGGATATTGCCAAATCATTATGTGGTTAGTTGTAATATTGCCAAATCACGGTTATTTATAGGTACTTATTTATGTCCCTATTGCACCACATTGTAAAATAATAATGTTAAATCAACATTGTAAAATAATAATCTTAAATCAACACTGTAAAATAATAATGATAAATCAATGGTCAATCTTTGCTTAATTTATAACTTGGAGTAGGATCATCAAAGAAATTTACTATTATCAGAATTTTTTGTGGTTAGTTGCAATATTTCCAAATCATTATGCGGTTAGTTGTAATATTGCCAAATCATGGTTATTTATAGGTACTTATTTATGTCCCTGTTGCACCACACTGTAAAATAATAATGTTAAAACAACACTGTAAATAATAATGCTCTATAAAATAATAATGTTAAATTAACACTCTAAAATAATAATGCTAAATCAATGATCAGTATTTGCTTCATTTATAACTTGGAGTAGGATAATCAAAGAAATTTAATATTATCATAATTTAATGTGGTTAGTTGTGATATTTCCAAATCGTTATGTGGTTAGTTGAAATATTGCCAAATCATGATTATTTATAGATACTTATTTATGTCCATGTTGCACCACACTGTAAAATAATAATGTTAAATCAACATTGTAAAATAATAATGCTTTGAAAAATATTAATGTTAAATCAACAGCGTAAAATAATAATGCTAAATCAATGGTCAGTTTTTGCTTCATTTATAACTTGGAGTAGGATAATCAAAGAAATTTACTATTATCAGAAGTTGGTCATTTAAAGTTTTGCTTGCTATATTTAATCTGGATAAATAATTTCTACAGTTACAACCATTAAATTTGAATTTAAGGTAAAAATCACCTAAATAAAAATGAAAACATTGAAAATTCATAGAAATGTCGATGCTAATATTTGCAAAGTTACGGTAGTACCAAACTCTTTCATAATAGAACTCAATCTATCAACCCAACTACTTGGTGAGGATGAGAAAGAAACCAATCTCCCTAATTGTAGTAATACCAAACTCTTTGATGAATCCCTGACCCCAAAGCATAAGTTCCCCCAAAAAATTATCACTCAATCTATCAACCTAACCACCTGGCGAGGATGAGTAAGCAACCATTGTCCCTAATTGCAAGGAAAGGAGAGTAATTGGAGAGAGAGTTCTCATTGAGGAGCTTTGGAACTGCACGCTTATTGTTTGTTGTTGGTGAGTATGGGAAAGCAGCCAATGTCCATAATTGCAAGGAAAGGAGAGCAATGGGAGAGATATTTCTCATCGAGGATCTTTGGAACTACACGCTTGTTGTTTTGCAGGTATATTGTTGAGAAGATCGATTACCAGAAAACGAGAATGAGCAAAACACTTACCTCCAAGAAACAGAGTATAGAAGAGAAGCTACAAGGTAAGGTTATCCACTCTGCTCATTCAGGTCTGGTGCTCTTTTTCACCTGCTATAGAGAGAGCCCGAGTGCCAGTCCAATCGAAGCAACAACTGACATCTATAGTAAGACAAAACCTAGGGAGATATTTATTCTTTCTCTTTGGATGGAAGGAAGGCTAAGTGAAAGCATATTAAATATGTTTATTCTATTAAACATTATCTTATGATTAATAATAAATCATGTCACCACATTAAAATTTCAATTTATATTTTGATTAAGGTTTGTTGATGAATTAATAAATTAATAGCCAACTGGCCAGTTGGGCCTTTCATTGTTTGCATGAAGACTATGTTGCAGTGAGAGGCCCTACTTGTAGCAACTACAACTAGCCACATGATTACCTTGTAGGTTGCCTCTATTCATGTTCAATGAAGACAAGACTGATGGTGATAGTTAATACACTGACCTCTACAAGGAGTTAATGAACAAGATCGACATGTGGCTAGGGACGAGGCACATCACAAAGTGTGAGAAGTTTCTAACCATGCATGTTGTAATTCTTGGGTTTTTCATAATGTTGGTTTCTCTGGTCGGATTCATAGGTGCTTTCTTCATGGTTTTCTTTAGGGTTTCATGCTCTCGACCTATTTCTTCGTGACGTTTGTGCTCATAATCCTGTTTTTTTTCTTTATCATCTTTACATTTGTGGTGACAAACAAAGGGGTGGGGAAGTTGGCGTAAAAGTATTATATTTTTATCTTTTTGTGCATATATGGTCCTCTTCTGGAACTTGTTACTGCACTTAACACAATGTGAGATGACATTTTATTGAGCTCTGCATAAAAAGTTGTTTTATTGGCTTTGTATGAATCTTTCACTTGTCTCTTTTGGAGAGATCTATCTTTTGTACAGTTTATCAACCAATTTATGCTTTTATTAAAATATTATGAACATGTAAATATATTTGTTTTACAAGGAAATAAGAAAAATATATATTTCTCCAATTCTGATTCTATAAATATATATGTTTGACGAGTAACAACAATTGTATAGAAGATTTTTCATGGAACCCAACATTCAATTATTTTATGCTCTACATGTGTTTCAGACTACCAAGCCGAGTCCTTCATCAAGACTCTTGTTGAAGGACTCGGCTTGGTAGTTTGAAATGTACATATAGTATAAAGGAAGCTCCATGAAAAATCTTGAATACAATGAATCAAACCTTTGAAAACCTGAATAAAGTAATACAATAGGTAACTTATCTGGTTTGTCCTCTTGGATTTTCTTCTCCATTTGGTTTGGCCTCTATGATTTTCTTCGCTCCTGTTGGAATGTGGCTTCTCCTTGTCTGGTTTATCATCATATTGGTTTGTATTGTTTCTCTTGTTTGGAGACGTATATTAGAATCTGCCAGGAGCATTACAATGTAGGGTTTATTATCTTAATTTGTACATCTTTATCTACCCTTGTTTTGATTTGTGTATTAGTTTGTGCTTAGAGTAGTACATTTTGAAAGTTAATTTTGCATGGGCATCATGGTATGTTGTTTTGACACTAGTGACGTTCTCAAGCTTGCAAAAATTGATTTTTTGTTTTGTCTATTTAGAGAATGACAACGTCTATATTAACATGATCCTATTTGGTAGAAGGAAACTGGGGTCAATGAGCCTATCATATGAGTGTGTCAATGTTGTGATTCTCTTGTGGCCATGTCGACAAACATGCTTGTCCATATACAATTATATTGTATTGATTCCTCCCATCATAGACTTGAAATACTGCCAACGCTAGGATGCCTTATTTGCATACAATGGCACTGATCCTACCAAGCAAAGCAAACAAACCGATTTTGGTTTCGGAAGTCCTAAAATGTGATTCCAATATTCACACAGTTTTTGCAACAAATAAGTAATTAACGAATTCCAGTAGCAAACCAAATTCCCTTTGGCACCTCATGGGTATCCACCTTCTAGCATCATGGAAGTTGACCTACAAAATCCACAAGTACCTTATCATTTCCCATGGTCAACAAGCCCACCTCCATATGCCACAAATCCAACAATATTTTGGTTGGTCTTGTATGAGGATCCTAAATGTAATTGTGTTGCTTCTAGGATGGCCCTAGGTAGCCCCATAATTGTTTTGCTCCTAGGATGGCCCAAGGTATCCCCAAGTCATTTTTTGACACTGGGATAAGTAGGATGATTATATCAAGACTGATAAAAGCACCAGTTTCAATAGAAGAGCAAGTAGCAAAGGTTGAAACAAATAGTAAGATCAAAATATAATGGGTCAACCAAATTCTAAGGGTGTTGATGTGGAGCCCTATTTTGTATAGTGAGTCAAAGTTCCAGGAAAAATGATTCTCTCGCAGCATAGTGAATGGACCCACTCATGCACAGGCACCCTACCATACTAACATGTCATGTTTTGTTTCTCGTTCTATCAATCCCACTTTCAAACTAGATCACCAACCTCCTACTTCCTTAGCATGGGTCTCCATCTTGTCATGGGGTTCGCATCTTGCCAAGAAAATGAGATCCACACCCCTGCTACCTCTGGGATGTAATGTTGAAAACTTATATGTTCATATGCCTAAATACACTAATTATAGATGTAACAGATTGAAAAGGGGTAGAGCTTTTAAAATATAGAAAATATGGTGTCTTTGAATATTGTTCTGGATGTTGGTTGTAATTTTTGTAACAAAAAGCGTTGATATCATGATCTCCTATAGGTATATTGCACACCAAATAAAATTAAAAGGACTCAAGAAACAATGTGATAAATTACAAATATTGTCTCAAAAATAAAATAAAAATCTCTCAAAGAAGCCAATCCCTACCATACATAATACACTAGATTCTCACCCAATCTTCCCAAGGTTTGAATCTTTGGTGGATTGCCAGGCTCTAGATAAAACCTACACTATATCTAGTGGAATTTTTATGTGGCAATAATTTATAGTTTATACATTTTAGTAATTAGGTTTGTTAGGGTTTGAAAGTTTTTGTTATTATCCTTGTGGCAACTGCCTCCAACCCTCCATCTAGTTCTCATATTTCCTATACTTGTAGTTTATATATTTAGCGACTATTGGAAGTTTTGAAAATATTTTCATCATCCTCTCCTCATTTTTTGTAAGTTCTCAAAAATTTCTGGTGACAATAAAGACTCGAAGCATCTCTGCCAACTTGGGGGGTCAGGATATATGCATGTTGCTTTCTCCTTATCTTTTTACTTATATCTTCCCCTGCCCCTTCTTATATCCTTTAATTATGCTTGTTTACGATTATTAAGGTTTGTGGGACATCATTTGGAAGGACATAGATACCTCTTAGACAATTCACACCATCTTTTACTACATTTCACCATCCAATCCAATCATCTAGATAACCATCACTTCCTGTAACCTTTTATTATTATTGTTTGCAATTATTAGAGTTCGACCAACGTTATTTGTGATGATATAGAGACCTGCTAAAATATTCACTCTAGCTTTGATTGTATTCGTCTTACAAATCTCTCTAGATAACCATCCTCTGACTGAAGCCACGCCCTAGGGAACTAATTCCATGCATATGATATACATGTTACAAGTTCAAATATGGTAGTAAAGTTATAAGGCATGAAAAACCCTTTTGTCTTCTCCCCAATAGTGTAGGTTAAGTCATTTTATCACATCCCTTGTCTGTGGGAAATCCATTTTCCTTTGTAATCCCCATTTAGAAGTATCCCCCAGGCTTCATCTATGAAATTAGTATTCATGCACTATGAATCTACTTTACTCTCAATTGGGTTTAGCTCGAGTGGTTTGTGCTGAGGGGTGTTTACCCCCCCCACCCAGGTCCAATTCCCACAAGTGACATGTTGAGCTCTTAAATGAGAAGTCTATATAAAAAGCCTCGACTTTCTACAAAATATGGTTTACCCCAGGTACCATCCTCAAAATGAGGGGAAGTGCCCGCTGGGTTTCCCCAGGCTCTATTCCAAGTAAAAAAAAAAATCTACTTTACGACTCTTGGAAGAAGTTTATAAATCTGCTCAATCTTGACAACATATCATTGGGTGCGGCTTATAGATATGTTGTCAATATTGAGAAAATATTTAAGCATAAGAGGCGAGAGTTTGGATATGCAAACTCCTCATAGTTGAAGCAGGGCAAAGGCGACCCCAACCCACAAAACAAGGGACAGAGCAAAGATGGTCGCTCTCAGGAAA
>CBVK0100135085.1:0-14550 GCA_900067695.1 Picea abies | reverse complement strand
AATGATGTCAATTTCTTCTTTATACATATATGTAACATTGAATTGAGATATATATGCATACTCATAAATTGTCACTTGTAACTCCTTAATTTCATTTTGTTTCTTACAAAAAATATCTTCTTTTTCAATTATATTCGACTTTGGAATTAATAATTGGTTTGCCAAATTGATATTAATGTAATTCTCATCACGATTCATGTTGATAATGATGTTAATTTCTTTCCCTTGAATACTCCCTTTTAGTGTAAATAATCCGTAATATGAAATTGCACAACCATCATAAGAAAATCTTCGTTTCTTGATATCAAAATTTTGACCTTTAACTTAATAATACAACTCCCAATATTTTATAATATACTATTAAATATAATATACACCCTTTATAATATATATATATATATATATATATATATATATATATATATATATTATTATTTTTTTATTATTATTACTTAAGCTTTTTAAAAGTACCTTTTTCTTAGAATATAATAATTTATTCTTTTTACTTCATAAATTCCAGTAATGCAATATCACTTAATAAATTTTTATAACCTTCGTTTACCAAAATGAAATGAACCCTTTTAATGAAGAGTCACAACCTTTACTGAGGATGACAATCTGATGTTTTGGTGGTTGTACGAAGAAATCTCCTGTATTTAATTAAATCAGTGGGTCTTCACTTAAATCGACGGTTTGTTTGTTGCAAAATTGTACGACAATGGCTGCAAAAAATCTGACAGATTTAATCATACGGTGCATCAATTGACTGTAGAAGCGTATATACTGTCAATCAAATGATTTAATCATACGGTGCATCACTTGACTGTAGAAGCGTATATACTGTCAATCAAATGTCTGACTAGTGCAATTAATTTGAAGGCAACACACAGGAATCAAATTAATTGGACATATTTTTCCTTAATCGGTTGTACAAAAGCGATTTGTCTTCAATTTGACTGTATGGATTGTAATTGTGGATGGAATTGTAGTGAATTAATTTATTTAGAGTGAAATTAATGACTGGTATGAATATGTACAGACAGATTGTTGCTACTAGTAAGTGCAGACATAAATTAGATCTGGTACGAACTAAGTCGATTTATTTATTTATATATATTTTTAAATTTTTTTTAAGCAGTGAAATATATGTATTTTTACCTTCAAAAGACTTTGAAAATGGCCAAAGGACAATTTGTAGTCAAAGACCCAAAGTTACACAAATTCTGAAAAATTTAGTGGCCAAGGGTCTATAGGTATGTTTCCAAGGGCACACATTTTGACCAAGGTTTGGTGGCCAAAATCCAAGATCAGACTAGGTCTAATAAAGAGTCTGGTCAAAGGTCAAGATTAAAAAAACAAAGCTCTAATACCAATGTGGTGAAACAACCTGGCTCACGAGGTAATAATCCAAAATAATTGGAATATAAAGATATCCATATAAGATAATAATAATGTCTGAGAATATGAATAAGATGATACTTGATTACAATGACAGTGAGAGCCATATATACCCATACAGAGGTTCCCTTTCATTAATAGACATGTATTTTGGATAAGACATGTCTTTTCATTATGTTTTATTAATTATAATTGTTAATTGATTATATATATATATATATATATATATATATATATATATATATATATATATATATATATATATATATATATATATATATATATATATATATATTTTGTTACATCTAGCCTAGCTCATGGCGGAATAATTTCTAAATTAGTGAAAAAAGTAGAATAATTTCCAAGTAAATATGATGTACACTATGATGACCATGTTCCTATATTTAATAGGATGACAACAACAATTGCAAATGGCTACGAAACATTTAACACCCACAACCACCCCTCCCATGGTTGAATTTCAAGATACATACCGAAATCACAATACCTCACTTTGATGGTTCACTTGATGGAGATAAATTGGTTGCATAGATTAGGAGTCCTTAGGCATATTTTAAGACCTAATAGAATGCGACCAATTTTCAAAATATCATGCTTTCCAAAGTCCATATAAAGGACCAAGTGATCATATGGTGGCATTCACACGTTCACTCATTGGCTATAACAAATCAACTACCTAATAAAAAATGGAACAACTTCAAATTGGCAGCTTGAAAGTAGTTATACTAACTTGGATACAAGGATGACATGTTAGAACATTGGTAACAACTTTGATAGTTACGAATACAATCTATGCAATAATATCCTAATCAATTCAATTGGTTATAAAGGTACAATATGTGGAGGAAAATCTTTGCATTAAATTTATTTTGGCTTATTTATATATTTAATAAATGAATTAGGAGTCCAACATCTCTTCTTGAGCAAGTCGGGCCAATTTGATTTGAAATTCGAAGCTAACCTACACAAGGGAACTTCCAAATCTTCTAAGCAATGCCAACAACCATTAGATAAAAAAGGCCTAAGTGCCTATGTTTTCTTAATCCTCTTTTTCCATTAACACTAAGGATGGGCATAATAATAGTGGCCAAAACAAGGACAAAGCGGCTTTGCTTCTCTAGGCAATGAAAAGATAAGTATTGAGGCTATCACAAGACGTGTTTCCATTCAAATGATGAATTTTGCATGCTTCAAGCAAAATAGGCCCAACCCTCATTGTAGAAAAAAAACAAGGTACTGGAGACACTCAAATAGACACCACAAATTCCAAATATTTAAATCTTCAGCTAGTTGTAATGGCTAAGGACTATTTTTCATGCAATCAAGGTACTCTTTTCACTCATAATTGTCCAATCAAGAACATGATGGCCTAACTAATCAGAGATAATGATAACCAAAAGAACCTCAACTTATCAGTGGGTCAATGAACTGTGACTACAACCACTATGCATCCCAACCTATGACAACTTAGATGGGTCAAGGAGTAGGGACAACATACAGACAACTTAGATGGGTCAAGGAGTAGGGACAACATACATTGGTTACGCATAAGTGTTGTGTTACTTTTCCCATAGATCCTTTCATTGATACTATTGAAAGTGATGTTACACGACCAATGGATTGTTTCAATCCTTTTCTTGGCACTCCCTACCAATATAAGTGCAAGGTAGTACTCTATGATTATTATAAGACATGTTTACTACAAAGATATGGTAAAGTTTATAATCTTACAAAATATTTCCTCAATCCCTTGTTTTATGGTAGGATGAAAATTTAAAAAATCAATTTACTTAAATTCATGGCTTATGTCATTCGAGAAGCAAAGATTAGAATCTATATAACACATCTCTTTCTTAAATGAAATCCCTCTTGAATGTATACACTCTTAGCTTTTAAGAACCCAAAGATCCCCCTCCCTTTCAATCCATACAACATTTAACTGACCTTGTTCTTGTGAGGAAGTGTCGATGCACCAAAATTTCTACACTTGCACACCAAAATTTCAAGGGAAAGACTTACCATGCATTGTGTTCTTTGATAAACACACCCAAACTTAGGTATTAAAGGAATCCAAGACCTATTTAATTCAACAAATATGACAAAACAATCTCCTTTTTCATAAGACACTGATTATATCAACATAAACCAACGTTTGACATACATTTCCCAGTAATGCCAATGCTACACCTTAGGTTCACTTCAATGCACCTCATATTTTTTCGCTATATGTGACCTATATTACGAGAATATTATGTGCCTATCTTGATGATTTTAGATCTCATAGTACCATGATAATATGTTCCACCACGATACTTTTTACTATTGTCATTGATCAACCACAAGTGTGATAAGACAAAAGTGTTTTACCTAGGTTGTAGCTCTAGACCCTTTATGGTTGGTCATGGCCCATCCTATTAGTTCCCATATCAAGATAATCCTTTCTCTTATATATTAGCTAAATATCCCTTGGGGTTCATTAAATTGGTCCCAATTTAGTCATTTATGGAATGGGTAGGTACACAAGGTTGGGATGGATCTACTAGAACACATGACCTAGAGAACCTCTAGGATTTTTCACTTCACTCTATGTAAAAGTATTTCTCATGTTGTAATGGTTGTCATGCCTATGGAAGCACACTTATATTATGCTTAAGCATGGATCCCTTTTATGTATTTGTCACACTTTGGCCATAGAATCTTAGAGATGACTCTACAGATCTCGAGGCAGTTCATGGATCCCAAGGGACTGGTCACACCATTCGAGGCAATTTGGGGCTATTTATACATGAATGGGTCACCTCTTGACCTTCCACATACTATATCCTTGAGCACTCTCTTTATTCATTGCATTTGGAGGCATCTTTCACTCGATTTGAGGGGCGCCCCTTTGGAGGACCATTCTACTAGTCATTTTTGCACGTGTGAACGCCTTTTGACTTGGAGAGGGTCATTCCATGGTTTGTGGAGGTTTTTATTTTATTATGTGAGGATGTTATTTCACCTTGGATACCTCAAATATGATCATTGGATATAATTTTAGGGGGTCATCCCTTCTTTTCATGGAGATGGTTGAGTGTTATTCACATTCTGCATGTTGAGGCCTTGCATCATGGATCCACTAGCTTGATTTGAGGATGACGTCCACTTTGGAGGTTACGTTTCACATTGTATCATTTTTGTTGATGCCACATCTCACCTTGGAAATGATATAGGGGTTCCAAACCCTAGATCTAGTATTACATTACATATTTTGAGGGTGACCTAGCTGCAAGAGAAATTATCTTATGACAAAGCGTCCAAAATTCTGCCAGATCAATGTCATTGGATGCATAATGGCTGCAGGATATCCAAAATGTGGTCATAATATAAAATAAAGAAAAATTGACACAATTATGGTTCTATTAAAATCAATTGCGGGGAAATTTCCACTACAATTTTGACCACTCATTGGAGGAGCACCCGACATATTTTTCTTGAATGTTTCTTACTTTGAGGAGTTGATTGTGAATATATCAACTTGGAGGTCTTAGAGGTTACGCATTTCACCTTTGACTCATCTCCTTCCCTCTTTGATGGAGACATCCCACTCTCTTGGGGGGAATATTATACATGTGGCACATATTTATTGTATTTTGGCTTAGCCTCTTTTAGTTAATTGGAAGACAAGTCATTTTTGTAGTTCTCCTAGGATAGATATAAAGAGATAAAAAATAATATTGAATGAGAAGGATGATGAAGCCTCCTTTATAAATAGAGGCTCCTCCTCTCATTCCAATTTGTTATTGTTGTTGGCTACTTCTTTGATAATACAATTTTGTTGAAATCTACCGATTAAGGTTTTGGTGTCAATTCTTGGAGCACTCTTTCTCCTCGTTTATTTTTGGTGCATCAATGATTTGTGTGTTTTCTCAAGACTACTACAAGCTTTCAAGATCAATCTATTTGAAGGGTAATTCTACCACTTGGAGAGAAGACATGTTAGGTTTTGTCCCTTCCTTCTTCTCTTGTTATTTTGGTAAGTGCTCAAGTCATTGCTTTGTTTTTCCTTTGGTTCCCTAGCAAGGGTATTTGGTACTTTATTTAAGCTATATTTGATCTTCTTGGTGAAGGTGATTCCTTTGGGAACCCTTATTGTAGGGTCTTTGTCTACACATCTTATCTTGATTAGATATGAGACTACTATACCCCTTGTTGGAACACATATTTTTATAAATTTTAGACTTTAAATAGTTTTCATTCTCGTTGAAATAAAAACAACATGCGCTTGATCCTCACCGTTGATGAAATGTGCCATCAAATCAAACAATCCTAATCTCTTAGAAGTTATGGAGCCGCCTATTAGTTAAAGATTCAACTCACTAAAGACTACATTTGGAATGTTGGGTTTCAGAGTTTCACGATGCAAGAATTTCAACATATAGCAACTCCAAAGTCTTGATATCCGAAATCGTGAAATCGTCTTAAGAATTAAGCCAGATCAATTAAGAATTAAAAATGATTAATAGTTAATTAATCATATCGTGATTTCATGTTTCAGGGATCCTGCCTCGAGCGACTATCAAAGTCCCGATATCCGAAATCATGAAACAGTCTTAGGTTAATCACGATTATTTAAAAGGGTTAAACATGATTAAAATTAACTAATCACATCGCGAGTTCATGTTTCGGAAGTCGTACCTTGAAATGTTATAGGATATCCCAAGATCCAAAATTCCAAAGTTTACTTAACGATAAGGGTGATTAACTGGTGCATTAATGATGATTATCACGTGATTAATCCTTCGCTGAATAATGACTCAAATAAATTCAAATTTCATCTGTTCTTTTCCCAAAAATTAATGAAATTAATAATTGATTTACGACAATCATTCCAAATGAGATCCTAGACCACCACCTAAATCTTATTCATTAAGGAAAGTAAATGTTTCGTCAGTAGAGGTATTGGTTAATCAATGCAATCAAAGGAAAAGGGTATTGAATTTGAATTTCATTGTGCATTTTTACCGAGCAACAAGTTTTCAAGATAAATAATTTTGTGCATTCCTTGTGAACAGATAACAGAGTTCTGTGGCCTAATACATGGCTCCACGAAAATCAACTAAAGCGCCCAGTGAAAGTTTGAACTAGAACACATATGTCCTTTTCGACATGTCGCTCAAAAGCATAGAGGCCATTAAATCTTGGACACAAGTATTCAATATTCTATAATATGAATTGGTCAATTGCTTGGATGATTCAGGTGACGAGGAGATAGAGACCATGGCTACCAAATACAAAACTATGGCCCAATCAGAGTTACATAAGATAGCAGTGAGGCCTAGACTCCTGCCTTACAATGATATGGTTGGTTGGGCACTGGAAAACGTTGATATCCTGACCATGACCATCTTCAATTCACAAAAGGTCGCAGTTGGGTCTTTTTGACCGAAACATCTATAGGTAATGTACAAATTGTCTCCAACACCCAATTTCATTTACAATTCCAATTTCCTAGCAGAGTTTGACAAGAAGGAATGTGCCCAATATGGAAAAAAATTGCTCTACTTAATTAAGGATTGGTACTCTCTCCCTGATAAGTTCAGAGATGAATCCCATGGAGTATACGTAGTCTCTTCACTAGAGCCTCACATAATGTATATAACAATGATGATGTGTAGACTCTATGGGAGGGAAAAAACAACCCATTTCTTGTTATAGTGGGTGCCTATTATGCACATGATGGCAGAGGGGTATTCTTTTGACTAGGCAAAGATGCTATCAGACAATTTGGTTAAGGAGATTACATAATATCAGTCACTGAAAGCCAAGGGGAAACCTAGATCATTCTTCATTTCGGCTTATATCATGGACATTGTCTTCTTTATGACACCTTTTCCCTTGATGGGCTAGAACTGGACTCCAACTAGTGCCGAGCCCATACATGTTTATCATTCAAAACATTGGGAAGATAAAGCCAAATATTTCTTCTACGAAATCTGCAACTGGGTGGTGGTACCGATGCATACCGCTATATATGGTTGCCCACATCCTAGGATTTCTGACAAAATAGTGGCTAATATAGGCAAGATAGTCGACTAGTACATTGAAGAACATTTCTCCTATATTAGGGTTTTCAGTTGTTCAGTTCCTTTGCATGATCTGCTTGAATTTTTACCAGATCGATTGGTATGTCGTGAAGTAGCACATCAAACTGTCCATGGTGGAATTAGTAAATATTTGAAAGAAGTTTAGAAAAGGGTATGGCCCACCTTCCCACTGCAGATTGGTACGTTTTCTCTGCTAGATTTTGGCCATTCAAAAGTAGAGGTCGCGGCCATGGAAGAAATCAAGCTGGTCAATATTGAATTCAAGAAGCACGATCCGTTGAAAATTGTAGGTAATCACATGGCCCTCTGCAATTTGAAAAGATATGAACATGAATATTCTCCTCAGGATGAATTATTCCAAAGAGCAAGGTCCTATCAGAAGGTCTTGAGTCAAGTTCAAGCTTTGGCTCCAGAAAAATTGGTTGATTTTTATAACTTCCAGAAGCATCGAAGAAATAGCCTTCCCAAAGTATGGAGGGAGAGACCCTCATACCTCCAACTACACAACAAGTTGAGACCCAGAGCTTGTAAACATGGAGCTTCAGTAAACAGGATGCTCAAGAAATTTTGGAGAAGACTGAGGTTTTGACTCAGAAGGAAGACACGACATTGACAGATCCACCAAGTGATCATGTTGAAACTCAGACTGGGGCCTTGGTAAAAAGGGGAGAAGAAAATCCATTGTCCACACCGGGTAAACCAACTATTGACACAACCGATAAGCATCCATCAACTGAGATAGGCAGTCCTATCCAATATGTCACACCCTTACAGTTCAGTAGAGGGAACCCGAGTGCAGAAGTTGTATTCATAAAATATCTTATACCTATTTTGGCAGAAGAGATGCCTCCTTCAGAATTCTTCTTCAGTAAGAAGAGAAGGCGATAGTAAGAAGAGAAACACATCAAAGGGATGGTGCGACTGTCAAGAAGAAAATGGTGCTATTGGATGGGAAATCCCTAGAAGAAGAAGACTTCGCTATAGATGTTGAAGGCTCCCTAGGATATTTTGAAACAACAAACCAGTTTTCAATGGGAAACCTGAAGGAGAAGTTGAAGCAGAAGGATCTGCTGGTGAGCCATTTGCAGAACAAATTAAAGAATATAGAACAGAAAGTGAGGAGTGATATGAACAAGAGTTTCAAGCAAATTAGAGTTTGTGATACACAGGAAATCATGCAGCTCAAATCCAGTCTCGAAGAAATACACAAGAACGCACAGGCGAGTAGAGAATGGGCCTTTCAACAAGGAGAGTTGGTAAAAAAACTATAGGCCAGAATAAACTAGACTGAAAATACAATTGCAGACATGATGGTTTTCCAAAAAAAGGTGTTGGAGGTGCATGAGAAGCTGGGATCAACACAGCAAATCCTTTTCACCAAGGTAGAAGTTGTCCAAAACCATTTTCGGGTGGTCGACCAATCCTTAAATAACATTTGTTTAAAGGAAAAAGAGGCTATTGTTTCTCGGGCCACTTTCCAAGAAGCAGTTGTGGTGTTGGCAAGAGAAGGAGTATCTATGGTCTACAGATTGTCTCCCTCGGAACAAACCAGAGGCGATATTATATTGAAGACTTGGGAGACTAACATAGAGGAAAGTAAAAGAATGGCTAAGGAAGTGAAGAGGGATTGTGAAGAAACTTTTCATTCACTCGAGAAAGAGTCATTAGGCCTCAAAAAAGATAATATCTCTGAATTCTTGGGACAAGTTGATATAGCAAAGAATCAACTTAATATCAAGACAAACATGGAAGAGGATCGGGCTGAAATCTTACAATTAAAATAGATTGATATTACTCAGATAGATAGGTGGCTAGTGAATCCTAGTCTGCAGCTACAGTCTATAGTTTCAGAAGACAGGAGAATGGAAGGCAGACGATCTCACTTAGAAAAGAAATTATATATTTTTGAGGCAAATGACTTAACAAAGCCGTCCAGATTGGTGGTACACTTCATGGGCATGTGTGTCAAATGTGTTGAGCAAGGAAAAGGAAGAACTTTCAAGAACCAATGAGATAACCTGCGCACATCATTTGTACAGATCATGATTAGAAGACCAGTTGTTTCTGAGCTGGAGAACAAGAAGGAAAAACGCCTCCGCTAGCATAGAGAAGAGACAAGGGAGATGTAAGTGAAGTGTTTCATATTTTACATTTTGTAATTTTACTATTTTAGAAATAAGGAGAATTCCATCTGCTTAGGGTTGAGAACCTTTTGTATAAATACATGTTTCAAAGATTGAACAAAGGGTTGCTTCTTGCCGAATGTAATTAAGAGAAAATATCCTTTGTGAGAATTAATACAAGCACAGACAAAGATTCCAATCTTTGTGCAGTCTGAGTTGTGTTTCCCCTTTATACTTCATATTTCTTGTTTCTTTAAATGTCTTTTTGATAAGTGAGTGTTTACAATTTAGTAACACAGCTACTGTAATCACACCAAACTAGTTGTTCGTTAAGCAAGCTGTTTTTCCTCTGTATTTGCTGTCAGTAAATACAATACCTTTAAGCTACTCGGATAACTAAATCTTATATCCTTTCAAGAGTGAATTCTTTCTTTTCTTCTACTGTGAACAGGATAAGATTCATCTCTGCATTGATGCCTTGTTTTGTTTAACAGTTTTGTAAGTTTCTCTCACCTCACCTGATTTCATAAATCGGCTCGAACGACAAATTATGGCCTTTGTATTATTTTGTTTTTATTTTCATTTGAGGAATTAAATCTTGTATAATTATCGGAAGAAAAATCACTTCTTAAAATTAACCTTTATATTTATTATGCCTTGACATTATGCTTCTAAGCCTTAAGTGTAATATCAGGAACAACATAACTAATATTTCCAACCAATGTGGAATTCCTTGAGGCCATGAACACCATTGTATTGGACCAAAATGTCATCGAGCCCATAAGATTCATTCCACTTTGGAAATGTTGATCATTTCCAAGCCTCTCACCTTGCACCACATGCACTGGAAGAGGATACTTTGGCCCAATTTTCCATGATTGAATTTTTTGTGTTTTCGATTGAACACGATGTTGTTGGATAGATTAAGGTTGAGAACACCTCCATGGAAGTAATAGTTACTAAATAATTTGAAAAGAATTTTCATATGTTATTTCCTAGGTATGATACCTTGAATTGGATTTCATTATGCTTATGGATTATTCTCATTGCCATGATTGGCTCACGCAGGTATATTCTGAAGCTAGCATGTGGATTTAGGATTCCCTTCTACAACATTGTATTTAATTAAGCCTTTTACCACCCTACATAGATGTTATTTCTTTCTCCCCTTTTCTCATTACCTTTGCACTCTTCCAACCATAGAGACTTCCTATGATGGGTTGCCCTAAATTAGCACTCCCTTGCCAAACAACATCCATACCAAGGATTTTATAAAGGACTAGGAGCCCTTATAGATTGGGATTATATTTTAAACCCCATTCTTCGTTCTTACCTATTTCTAGCCACTCCTTTAAGGCCTCCCACCCTTTTATTTGGTTGTTTGTTATTTCATTTTTCCATTTGTTGCTTACTTTGATTTACTTATTATTGTTCTGAACACTAAATGTCCACATGCATACAAACTACCACCATTGAAGGGGAAGGCTTTCACTTGGGTGTACATTGATTGTTGGGTATCTTCTACTTTACTTGCTTTTGACTAAATGTTCCCTCACAAACTTGGGAACCCATTTGCTTAGAACTTGAAACTTGCCTCCTCTCATGATTATTTCATTCTTCCAAACATATAAAAAATCCTTAAAAAAGAAGGTTGGGGGAGAGAAAAGAGATATTTATAGTTGGGACTTTCCATTGTGAATACAATCTCCATGATTATGGTCAACAGTTGGTGCCAACCTTGACCAAAGCATCTTCATTGAGTCACTCATTTGTTCCTTTCCACTTGATCATCACAATCCTTTAGTTTTATCAACTACATCAGGCTATCAAAACTAAATTTTATCTTCCCAATTTGTCTATCATAACTTCATTCACCTTTCTGACCTTGGCTAGGGCATACCCCCATAGTTTCTTTTTAGAATTTGTTGTTTCCCAAGTCAACATTTTTCTTTTCTTCATATCAAGGGAAGTCATGTGTCATTCTCCCTTATTTAACCAAGAACTTGATCCAAGTCCAAATATTAATCATGCATAAGTGTTATGATTACTTAATGTTGGTAAAGGGGATTCATCATTGTCTTTCTTCCAATAGATTTTTCCCTATCGACCATGACACATATATTTAAGGGTTTGATCTAGAAGCTTAGTACCTTGGTTTATGTTTTTCTCATTGAATTTAAAAGTGGATTATCATCATTGGCTCTCAACTGAATAGCTCCTTTCAATGTTCGTCTCCAACTCATTTATTTGAATAGTGTAGGACCATACTAGTATCTTGGTACCCATTTTCAGCATTGGTGGGTCACCTAACATCTAGGAATAATTTTCATCATTGTATCTTTGACAAGATAATTTATCTTGTGTTTGACTTTAAATGATTACCACATTGTGGAGAATCATACTTAATGGTGTTAGTGTTCCATGTTTAGTGAAAGACCATGAATATTCATGGTTCCTTTTTAGGGGTAGAGATATATATAGGGCTAGTCCCTTTTCAGATTTTATCCTTATCTTATTCAATCATTTGTCTATGTCTGACATTATCATAACGTTGATTTCAAGAGATGTATTAAGATATTGAGGTACTTTGGCATGGCTTTCCTATTGTTGAGACATAGACCCATATATATAAATTACTTGAATTGATTCACATACAAGAATATATATGCTTGACTAATGAAATAAAGGATATTATATGTCACATTACCTTTGATATGTTTGTATGTGGTTCCCATTTTCTCCATAGTGGGTTACTTCCTCACTAGGCTTTTGAATGTCCATTTTGAATGAAGAATAACATATTTACTTTGGCCATAAGATGTTGTACTAACCCCATACATTTGGGGGGATCTATTAACACTTTAATTTGGTCCACACATACCAAACTATGTTATCCTCAAAATGCATTCAAATGTGGTCTGCTTAGTAAGGAAATTTGGAAATGTGATCAACACTTTGGAATTTTTCTTGGTTATTTTTTACTACATGGATTTCTCTTTGGAAGTCATGTGATTGCATTGGAAACACGCTCTTACTTGCACCATTAGTTTGACAAAGTCAATTTTGATTATGGAGTGTACCATAATTGATACAATCAACTTTTATTAGTGAAGGCACACCCAAAGCAGGGATATTCCAAGATTTTTAGGGAATGCAAACATATTCTTCATGTAAAATGGTAAGGATAAACCTCAATCATATAAGAAGGCCTCCTTTACACATTGAAGAGAAACTTTGGTCCATATTGTAAAGATATGTTGCTAAAACTTCTCTCATTCAAAGGGTTTTCCAATCCACACCTTTGTTTCTTCATTGCCCAATTTTCTTGTTGAAGTTTGATAGGAATACATTGAAGAATAGGGAATATATTTTGACTAAGAGAGAGCCTTGAGAAAAAAAAACCCTAAGGAAAATGGATTTGGAGCCATCGTGTTATATGAAAGGTATGGAAATCTCATTGAAACACTTTCTTCTTGCAATATAATCTTCTTTCTCTCCCCTGGATTTTTTTCGTAGTTGGTTCTTAGTATTTACTTGCATTTGTTTGTTTGAATGTTATATTTAGATTTAGCATTCCATCTCTTTGGAGTAAGTAGATATAGGTGTTTTTGTACAAGGATAGAGTAGTGTTTGTTTGGTTAATTGTGTGTAGGTTTCCTTGGAGCTTTGTAGCCTCCTTCTATTCCTCTAACTTAATCTCAACAATATAAGATGCTTTAAGGAGTGATTCCCAGTAAGTCTCTCCCTCCTTCCTTCAAACCCTAGGTTTTCTATTTAACTTGATTGCTTGCTTAAATAGGGTATAATGGACCCCTTTTGTGTTGCATGTGATTAGTAAACTAATCTACTAGTCTGGAGGACTTTGGTCTCACTATATCGAAATCCCCCTACAAAAGAATGGTGAATCCAATTGGGAAAAATCTTTTATTTACTTCGAATGCTCTTCCTTGAATTGGTTTTATGGATTTGTTGTGGTATTATACTCTCTATTTCATGTGTCTAGTCTGTCTATTTCGAAGATCCATGATGGACACATGTGTTGGTGGATTTCAACTTCCATATTTCTATTTTCTAGGATTTTCTCTCTAATTGCACATCTATGTCCACATTTCCCATGCAATCATGCACCTCTTCCTAAATTAAAATTGCAAGGTTGCACATTTTGGCTTAAGAAACCCACATGGATCTATGTCTATGACCTACACAACCCTATTTTCCCATTGTGTATGCATTTGTGTTTATGTGTGCTTATTTTATTGTGGTCACATTTTTTATGATGATTTCTATCATAGTTATTGTTTTGAAGTTGAAAAATAAAAAAATTCATGGAATTTTGGATTTTTGGAGTAGAGTTTAAGATGGTTCCTTGTTTTTGAGTTTTGTAGTAGAGAAATCAAGAGAAAAAGATCTTTTCTTTAAGTACTTTTTCCTTTCAATAACTTTATTTTCAAGTGTATTTATTTTCTGCAGTATCACACATCAAGCGCACACAACACACACCATATTAAACTATGAACCCTAAAATGAACCCATGTAAACATGTTAAAATTAACAACACTTTTCTTCTTTTGGCCTTGCACACCTATATTAGATTAGGATAGAGCCTTGGGTATAGATTGGGGTGGTTGTTGTAAACTTCACAAGGTTTGCAAAATTGGAAACCTTGAGTTGAATAATTGGCTTTAAGTTGTTATTAACGTCAATGTGTAACTAGGAAGGTGCCTTCATGTAATGTCCCTTTCCAAATAGGAGCTCCAAAGAGGAGGCTTAATGGTCTAAACTTCCCCATTAGACTATATCCAGGGCCAAAGAGGGGTAAACAGGGCTACTAGAGGTCACTCCAGTCACAGATGTTATATTCAGAAAGTGACATTGAGCTAAAAAGGGTTAAAAGCGCTTTTAAGTTATTATGAGCTAAAAAT